>JANTPZ010147393.1:0-17363 GCA_025593235.1 Vachellia pachyceras
AGTTGCAGCCGCACCACCGCTCCGGCACAACTCAAGCAAGGCTGCAACCGCATTCTCTTTACCTCTTGGTGTCCCACATCTCATCATTCCGATTAATCTAGCTACAGTTGCTTCCTCATTAACCACTGCCTTGGCCCCAACAGGCTGCCGAAAAATCAAGGCCAAGGAACCTGTTGTTTCCTCAGCAACTCCTTCGTTTCCCAAAGCCATAACTAGAGCCATCACAGCCCCTACTTCAATCATTCTAGCACAATTCTCAGTGTGAGTGGAAAGATTAAACAAAGCTGTCACGGCATCCTTCTTCCCTCTTTGTGTCCCCTCTTGCAACAAATCAGCCAGGGCTTCCACAGCCCCCACCTTATCTGCAATTCTCTTCTTGTAGTCATGGACAACAGAGAGACTGAACAATGTTGCAACAGCATTTTCCCTTGCCTCTGTTGTTTGCCCAAATTTCTATACTACTTACTCAAAATAGCATTTTATATATTCATATATTCATTAATGCATTTCTTACATCTTGTAGCAGTTGTCATACTTTTCATCCTATCATTCTTTATAAAAAGTTTCACTTTTCAAAAAGTTTCCCTTTTGCCTATGGAAATTTTAACTTTTCTAGGCATACCAAAATATCTATGACGTCTTTGTCATTTAATCCTCTGGAAACATTTCCACAACAAGATCCTCAAGCCTGTTAAGGAAAATAGCGAAACTGGGAATAGGATGAAAGAGAATACGGCTCTCTGCGTTTTTTTGAAGTGCTGGGTCTGGGATAGTTGCCATTGCTGCGTTTATCCACTCATCCATTGTTGCTGCATTCAGGGATCCTCGTTGAAGGTCATAGGCTTCTTTAGCCTTATCCGTCCATACCAAGTAATAGCTGCATCCTGTTGGGGACAGTGCTTCTGTAGTTCTCTGGCATGAACTCGTAGGAGACTGCGCAGATATATCTCCCGAGTGAAGTTGTATCCGTCATTAATCTTAAGCACTACCGCTGCCTCGAATTTCATCTCGGTTTCCATTGCTAAGTTCAAGCCCTGAGCCGACTCCATAGCAGTGGACCACTTGTCCGATGGTTCCTTCTTCGGAACACCCTCATGCGCTGGGCCAGCTACACGTAAAGGTATAGCTGCAATTGGCTCTATGGACGGATGCTCCATTATCTTGTCTTGTGGTTCGTTCTCCTCATGAGATAGTATCTCTATCGTAAGATCTAGATCGTTCACTTCAATAAAGTCTTCCAGACTATCCTCGATGATCGTGCCTTGGTTGACGGACGGTTTGGAATGCATGCTTACTTCGAGAGTATATGAGGCGTACGCTTTCTCCTCGGGGTTAGTGATTAGGGGTTGCATAACATCAATACTATTAGTGTTCGTGCTCATCTATTTGCATACATCCATTCAGAACATAAATAAATAATTCATCCCACTCAACTCATAAGCAAACAATGCATCTATCAACCACTTCACATAATAATGCAAAAATATTGCATAATTTAGTATTAATGTGGGCCCATAACGAACATAAGTTTCCCAAAACTTATGCTCTGATACCACCAAATGTGACACCTCCTATTTTCCCCCTATTTACTTATTTTAGATCACTTATGGATCACTCTTGGGCTTTATATATAAAAAAATTTGTTCAAAATTGTGAACTAGAACTTTTAAAAAGGAAAAGACGCTGGTACTGTTCATAGTGTCACCTTCAAGTTTTCTAGCCCAACTTTGAAAAATCATAACTAATTCTAGAAAAATTGAAATTGAGTGATTCAAATTTCTAAATTTTTCTTATTAAGTGAAATATAGGGTAAAATTACTCATTGGTTCCAATTCTTACCCATTTGATATAGTTTATTCGAAAACCACATACTGTTTGAAATGGTTCACTCCAGTTTTCCAAATTTCATATTAAAATTTGGAAAATCATATCAATCAAAATACACATCCAAATTTTGCAAACTATATATCATTTTAAAGCTCAGGATTTGTAGTTTCTGACTGGAAAATGTCAACCCATTTGGAGCTCGTTTACTATTTTTAACTGTCACTTGAAGCAGATTCGTTTTTCTTGTTTTGACTGAGAAGGAGAGGAAAAAGGGGAAAAATGGGTTCTTTTCACTTTCTTCATATAACCTTATGTTTTCTTGCTTCCAAAACGTTTTTTTCTTAACTTTGATCTACTCAAATATACCTTCCCTTAAACCAAAAGAAATTTGGGCAGCACCTCCCCATAACTTTGAGTTTCTCATAATTTTTACAACAACACAAAACATCCAACAACCAACAACAAGCTATCTTTTACCCCTCAAGGAAGAGCTTACAACCATTTACCACTTTTAAACCTTCTCCTTTCCATTTTTAACTCTTGAAATCCTAGCCATCCTCTTCTAAAAGAGAGGCTCATCCAAGGAACAACTCAAGAGAAGGTAGTAGTGGTTGCAAGACTCAAGAAGAGAGGGATTTGGTTGCAAGAACACATTACCTTGTGTTTTTTTTGGTGACATGCCTTGTGTTTGGAAGCTTGAAGCTTTTCTTTCTTGCTTGAGAGAGGCTTGGTTTCTAGAGAGAAGGGAGAGCAAAATCTGACTAAAGAGAGAGAGGGAGATGGCATGAAAATGGGAGAAAGAGAGAGGAAAAATTGCTTAAGTGAAAAGCCTCTTGCAATTTGTGTGGATGGAATTGATTCTTGGAGGCCAAGTCTTGAAATGCTTGATCCACATTAAGCCACATCTCCTTATTTCCTCCTAGCTGAAAAAATAATTTTTCAGACCCTTAGGCGTCAGATTTTGTTGGCTGGGCCTTTGCCCGGTCTAGTTAAATGATCCGGTTGGCACGCATTTCCATAAAGTAACCTTTACACGGGTAACTGCCTTTTTACTTTTTTGGAGACTTTATCTTTCGTGTGGTGCCATTCCTTAGGCCTCTTTGACTAGGTGCATCATGTCTTAGTCCATAGCATCTCCGGGTTTCCCTTGTAACTCGTCAGGATTCTTCGATTTGCGTGCAACCAGTAAAACGGGCTTCCGGCAGTCAATTTGACTTAAGGACATGGAAAAATTCTATATTTTTCCCTGATTCTCAAGCTCTTTTCCGTTTCTCAAAATTCTTCCTGGATTTTCCGTAATTAATTTTCTAAGAAAATACTTTTTCGGGCTTTTTGGGCATTGTTGCTCTCTGTACAGCGAAACTGCCCCCATTGGATACTGGGTAATAATTTTATTAATTATTTTATAACCCAACTAAACTTTTCTTAGTTTACGTCTTCGGCATTTGAAGACTCCTGCTTCCTCAAATAATTATTTCTCCGTCGTCCTTAGCTTTGAAATCCCTTAATTACGAAAATGCCAATACTTATCTTATTTTCCTCATAATTACCAAAATGCCACTACATTTTCTAATTTTCTTAATTCCAACTTTACCCTTGGTTGATTTTTGACATTTTTGGTCAACTTTGACATTTTTATGCCCTAGGCCTTTAGTTCAAAATGACCGTTTTGCCCTTAGTCATTTTTACTTAGAATTCTCAAGATTAGGAACTTAGTCAATTATGATCTTTCTTTCCTTTAGGCATTCCTCTATATTTTCCTTATTTATATGCCTTGGATTATCACATAATTTACTAGTATAGCCTTTAGTTCAAGCTACAGAAATGCGGATATTACATAAACCATAATGTATACCTCATACGAGCACTTATTACTTGCCCAATCAAAATTGTAATGAAGGGTTTAAAGCACAATCACAATGGCCACTCAAAATTGAACTTAAAAGTGTCAACCAAAATCCTTTTACTTCACTTCACTGGGCAATGTAAAAGCAAAAGGGCATATCATAGTACATGAATACTTTATATATATAACTTACAACCTACAAAATTGCCATGTTCTGTGCTCTAGGTTATATACAAGGCCCTTACTCAGAAAAAGAGGATTTGGATTCCCTACTACATTTAGTCTTTTTGTATCCTAAGGAATCCAAGTTCATTTAGTTTCCCCTTCAATAAGTATAAATATCATTGTTATTATTGACTATGTTAGAATTATTTTCCAAGTTCATTTTGTTATTATTTTCTGTTAGAATTTCTAGCGTCATGTCTGTCAATGTGGTGTTTTGTTGGCAGGTATGGCCCCATATTGAAAAGCTAGATAAGGCTTGTTATTATTGACTCTTTCAATGAACTGATCACAATTGCCTAAATTTGAGCTCAGTGGTGCATGTAGATAAGGCATCCCTTAGTTGGATGTTATCAGAGTCCATTTAAAGGGCATCTTCATACAACGTTTTAGCTTGTTGCAGCAATTTCACCTTCCCCTTGCTACTGGATGGCCTCAAGCGAGACCTTTGCTGCAAGGCCACACCCCATCTGAATAAAGTTCGAATCAATCTCTGACACAAGGAATTATCTAGAAATCCTCTAACTAACCAAATGAAATGGCTACAAGAATAAAAGTGAGTGGCTATGAAAGAAGCAGTTTGTGCTTGGTAATCAACTAGAAAATAAACTTGTAATGATGTTAGTGTCTAATGTTAGTGTCCCTTGGACTATGATGTGTGTATCTTTTGAAATACCAAACTATGAAATATGTTTTTGGTCATGGCATTGATTCATTCAAGCTTATTTGATGGTTAAAAAAATTATGTAGTCATTTTTTGGATTTTCTAATACAAAAAATACCCATTTTTATTTATAAAAAACACTTTAAAACGTATGCACAGTAGATATGGATTTTCCTGCATAATTTACTTGTGGATTTTCTTGCAGAAATTACCTACGGATTTTACAAATTTGCAGGAAAATAAATTTCCACAAACTTTATACATACGGATTAAAATCTGCAAGAAGTGTTTACAAATGTTTTTGGGTGAGAATTTAAAGAAATTTTTCTGCAATGATTTTTGTGAATTTCATGTGGGTATCCTTATTTATAAAATATTCTTTATGATATTTCAGTATTGATAGATATTTTGTTTATTATAGGGTAAATTGACCCCATTCATGCTTAGAAATGTTTGAGATTACTTATACAAAATGCTGGTTATTAATAGCCGCACTCGTGGGCGCGTCATGGTTAACCTTGAGCTTGCTTGACACTCAAGGATATAATACTTAGGCTTGATATTTGTGAGCTTCATTCTCACGCGTATTAATCATGAGCCTTGTACATATGCACTTGTTTCATGGCTTTGAGCTGCGTTTGATTACTTATCCTCATGAACTGTTTGTCCATGCATGTTATTTTATTCTATTTTAGTCCTATAAAAAGAAGAATTGATACTTACTCTTTAACAACCAATTTCATTAAACATATTGTTTTACATTAGATATATGTAAAAAAAAAAAGAAATGTAACTCCTTACATTTTTACTCCATAAGACTCTAGCATGATATAAAAAGAATAAATCTTATCAATAGATGTATACCATGGTTAAAAAGGGAAAAAAAAGGTCCAATAAACAACAAACACATTTTTTGTGAAAAAATATTAGTGTGATCTCAACCTCTAAAAACTTGTAATCCAAACAATTTCAACACTTTGAATGTAAAAAAAAAATATTGCAAAATAAGTTTTCGAAATGTTTAAACCCATAGGAAATTGTCCACAAAAAAGGATAAAAAAGAAAGTTCAAATATCAAAACCGACATGTTCCTTGAAGACTTTTTTTTATGAATTATAAAATTTATCCCATAAGTTTATTGAATATCCTAATTTATAATCCTTTAATGTTAAACGAAAAAAGTGAAAGAATCAAAGAAAATTTAGAAAGTCGAAATACAATTGTAAAGCATAAAATGTAAGAGGAAAATGTTATAACTTGAAGACTAGAGTTCTTCATATATTAATGTAACAAACATATCATCACAATTTCAAAATATTACATGCTTTCTAGACAAAATAAACCATGGAAAATAAAAATGATATCAACTAAAACATGCATCTAAAAATTATTGAACTTGTGGTACATCTAATAGTTTACATAAGTATGACCTTATTTCTTTCAACGAAACCAAAATATTAATCATGGTGATTCGTGTTTTAGGTAATTCAGTGCAAAAACTTAATGCCAACTCAAAAATTGATGATATATGCGGTAGTATATTACTGATATTTGGATTCCCTTTGTGCAGCAAATTGACATCAAGAATATCGATGATTGAATGTGGTGTTGATTTGTTAATCCAATCCTTCAAATCTAGACCTTCAAAAAACATTTCATCGGTTGGCTTCTTTCTTGTAAACATTTCCATTAGCAAGATACCATAGCTATACACATCTCCTTTGAAGGAAATTTCTCCTTTTGATCCATACTCTATATGTAAAAAGAGAATACAAGGCATGCACGGTTAAATTTTTATTTTATATCACTAATACTTTTCACATATATGAATGAAAAATATATGCAAGTGATCCAATAATATAAAATTTTAAATAGAAGAATAAAAAATAATGAAACTAAAATATTATTATTAAAATATTACCTGGTGCCATATAGCCAATTGTAGCCATTGTTTTTGTACAAGTTTCCAATTGTCCTTCACTAAATAGTTTAGCAATACCAAAATCACTAAGATGAGCCACCATATCTTCATCTAACAACACATTGCTTGGTTTTATGTCACAATGAACAACTACAGTAGTAGTACCATGATGAAGATACTCCAATGCATTTGCCACATCGACCATTATATTCAACCTTTGCAGGATATCTAAACAGTATTTATGAGAGTACAACCATCTGTCAAGACTTCCATTTGACATTTCCATGATTAGAGACTTGAAATTATCATTTGAGCAGCTACTAATAATCTTAATGAGATTGCGATGTCGTAAGTTGCATAAGGCAATGCATTCACTATCAAAACTTCTTAGAGCTTCTTCCAAGTCTGAATTAAATACTGTAATAGCAACTAATTTTTGATTTGAAAGAAATGCTTTGTACACTGATCCGAAACTTCCAAAGCCAAAAAGATTACTCTCGCCAAATCCATTTGTTCCCTGTATAAGCTCATAATATGATATCCTGATTGGTGTCTCCAAATTTACTAAATCCATGTGGCTTGAATCATTAACAATGCCCCTCTTTTGCTTTACAAAGATACTACATGAAATAGTTAAAATGACAATCACGATGGGCAACAAGCATTTTAACAACATCATCATCACTTTACTTGACATGTGCTTGTTTTCTTCCTTAGATGAGGGGACTTGTAGCATAGTGTTCCCACAAAGATCTTTATTCATCGTAAAAGATTTGGCGGTAAAATTTCGAAAAGGCCTACCATTTAGAATTTCTCCATACAATAAATTGTAGGAAAGATTAAGGTATTTGAGATAGAGTAACAACTCTAAGGACTTTGGAATCACACCTGAAAGATAATTGTGGGAAAGATCCATGGACTCTAAATTCATCATGCCTCTAAGAGATTCAGGAATTGGCCCTTGTAATTTATTGTGAGCCAAAGATAGGGTTTGCAAATTTTGCAAGCTACCCATAGTTGTGGGGATGCTTCCTGAAATTTGGTTTCTTGAGAAGTTCAACAATATAATTGCTCTCAAGTTTGATACCTCTAGTGAAATGATTCCACTTAGTGCATTGGATGATATGTCTAAAACCATGATATCTTTAAGACTCCAAAATGAAGAAGCTATATGAAAAAACAATTAGTTAGAGCTAAAATCCAACTTTCGCAAAGAAGTACTATTCCCAAGACATCTTGGAACCACTCCTGAAAACATGTTGTTGCCAAGATACAACTCACATAGATTTTTGAGTTGGCAAAGTTCATTTATAATGGACCCTTGCAATATGTTGTTGCTTAGATTTAAAAGTTGAAGGTTATGCAATTTGCTAATTGTATCTGGAATTGGCCCAGTTAAATTATTTCCACCCAGCTGCAACTCCATCAAGTTTGTTAAATTTCCAAGTACATTGGGTATGGCTCCATAAAATTTATTCGGTGACAGACCCAACCAAATCAGCTTAGAGGCATTGGATAAACTGTCTAGAATTTGTCCAGTTAGTTCATTCATCCCTGGCAATAATCTCTCTAAGTTGGGAAGGCCAATTCCTAAATATGATGGGAGAACGCCAGAGAGGGAATTATAACCAAGGTGTAACAGTGTCAGTGTTGAAACGTTGAATATATTCGAAGGAATATGCATCCCCTCAAATTGTTGTTTCCCAGATCTAACGTCTGAAGTTTGATCAGATTGCCTATACCCTTGGGTATAAAACCTGGAAACAAAAAATCAATATATTGACTTAAGAAAAGAAATCACAATATGTAGGGGATTGCTTTGCTATATCAACTATTGTAAAAATTGTAATAAACTACAGTAATCAATTTTCCCTATTTATAAAAAATGTTGCATTGGTCCTTGACAATTATTAGATACAACTCAATTATTTTCTAAATAATGGATGATTTATTCCTACAACTGTTAAGTATTTAGAAATACTTTAAGGTTATGAGAGAAAAACCATAACGTGTCCTTATTTAACGATTTGCAACCAACGAAGATATGTAAAAATAACCATCAAGAATGAACTTCTTTGTAGTGTCATTTCATTCTTCAAAACAACTCACTTTACCAACAAAATTAAGAATTTGAATTATGATGAATTTATATTCGTGAAATCTTTAATTTGAAGAGTATTTAGCCATTGTATTTGTTATTACCAAAGATTGACCCCCCAAAAAAAAACCAAGTTTATTTTTAATGAATTTTTTAGACTCCTTACAGAAAATAGTATATGATTGAATTGCTAAAGCGTCTTCAATGATCTTGTTCAACAAATTGGATTGTTCAACTGCCATTGCAGTTGAGAAGGATTTTGGAGGAAGATATGCGTAGATTTGATATTGTTCCTAGATTATACTTTAATTTGTTATTGTTATTTTATCTTTTAAGTTTTTTTGTAACCATATTTTTAGTTTTATTTTCAAGACTCTGTTTCATTTGTAGCTGGTGTTGTTCGGACCTTGTTTTATTTTAATAATCAAGTTGGTAAAAAAAGGAAAATTTGAATTGTATATTTAAAATCAAATTAGAACTCTCGTCTCAATAGGGTTTGTATTTATGGAAAATCCTAAAATATATCTCTTGAATTTAGATATTCCAAAAAGGTTGCATGAATAATCTCATAGATAAATAGGCAAAAATGTAGGAATGTGATATTTCAAATTTGGGTTGAAATGATCAAGTTGCCCATGAAATGACTTACAACTTTTTGAAACTCAGTTACAACTTCTATAATAATTTTGATAATACCTTTGATTGGGTGTGAATGCCCTCATTTTAAATTAGTTGACAACATTACTTAACATTTGACCATGTTTTTAAAGTTAGTGAAAACTGCTACGATGTTTTTGACAACATCTTTACTTTAGTGTGAGTGCACTCATTTTGAGTTGGTTGACAACATTGCTTAATACATTGATCACCTTTTTAAACTCAATGATAACTTTTGTAATGATTTTTGTAACACTCCAAATTTTTAACAGAAATGCTTAATGAAATTTCCCCACGTATGAATAATGAAGATTTCCAATATCAGTTCATTAAAATATATCTTCAATCCAACCAAGATCCATATGACTAGTATTAATTTAAATCCTCCAAAAATATCAGAGTATATAAAAATAAAACGTTGAAGTCTTAGAGTCATGATGATTTAAACTATAGCATGTGCTTAAAAGTACAAGAGAGTTAACACGGCTCACTCTATAATTGCCTTCCCTTATACCTACTAGAACAATCACCTGAAAATGTTAATATATCATGATGAGATTTTACGTCTCAGTAACAATATCAAAGATGGCCGTTTCTGGAACAACATCAAACTCATCAAGATGGTCTCATCACCTAGACACCATGATCTCCAAATATGTGACAACATCTTCCATGATGTCTTCACCACCAATAATATTTTTTGTCATTGGGTTAGGTGGGTGGCTTTGGTTCTGAAAAAGGAATCTTGGGTGAGGAGGAGCTTGGTTGATAGGCAAACCTTTTAGTGTATGTTTGGGAATTCGTTGGGAAAAAGGAATTCATAGCTTCCGAGAAAAATTTACGAAATCCAAGAACAATTTACGGAATCCAAGAAGAATTTACGGATTTCAATATACTTTTTACAAAATTTTGAGATATTTTTTTATAGATTTCAAGATGCTTTTTATCTTGATTTGCGTGTACCATTTTAAAAAAAGTTTTTCCAAACAATGCCTTAGTCTGGGGATTAAAATTTGCCTTGGTCTCTTGCTTATCTTTTTGTTGGGCCTTTTTCCATTTGAGGACCAAGTGGCATGTCCTTTTCCTGGTAATATTAGCTAACTTCCCACTTACAACATTGTGGATTCCCTTTACACTTGGGCTTGCTTTATTAATTGATTGTAGGCTCAAATTCAGGAGGCCCATATATGGCCATGGAAGAACCAATATTACCTTTCTTTTGTCCATTTCCTTTTTTTCAGCTTTTGACTTTTCTTCCCCATAGATGTGAAGTCCACCGTCATCTCATTAGGTGTGTCATACCTTTGCTTTTCATGAGTCGCTCTACCTATTGTCCATATCGTCTCTTCCCCCAAAATTTCTCTATTTGGCGCCAATTTTGCTGCAACTTAACCTCTGCCCCTACCTCATCCTCTTTCTCTAAATTTTACGGGGATTGACCATTTTTACTCTAAAAGTACTCACCTAAAACCACTGAAAAGCTCACCTTTAGTAAATTTGTACTTACTCATTAAAATTTTGTAATTATTAAATCCATTAAAATTTTGTAGTTTATTAAATATATTTTTAATATATTATAAGATTTATTAAAAATTATTTAAATATAAAAAAATATGTAGGCATTTTTTAGATTTTCGAATATAACATGATTTATTAAAACTTATTAAAAATATATTATAATATTTAATAAAAAATATTATTTGAAAATAAAAAATATGTACGCACCTTATAAAAATATATTACAAGGTTTATTAAAACTTATTTAATAATATAAATATATAATATTTATTTTTTAAAATATATAAAAGCATATAATTTTTTTAAAAAATCATACCTTTTATACCGGAAGTGTGGGATCTAAAAAGGATAACTTTTATACTGTACGGATTCCCGTGCAATCTAAAAGTACTCTTTTAAAAAAATAAATTCTATTTATTTTTTTAAATAAAAGCATATATCATTCGAATGAGGATAAGAGCATTCGAATGAGGTATCTTTTTAGACTGCATGGATTCCTGTGCGGACTAAAATGATTTTTTTAAATTTATATGGTTTAATATGTTTTAAAAAATAAATATTAATATTATAATAAATTATGAAATTTTAATAAATTACGGATTAAATTATTATTATTTTTTAATTTCGTAATTATTGTTTAATAAATTTATCATTATTTTTTAATAATTACGAAATCATAATTATTTTTGTTATTAAAATTTCATAATTATTTTTTTAATAAATATATTATTTTTAATTAGTTTTTAATAATTATTTTAATAAATCATAATATATTAGAAAATAAAAAATGCATACATATTCTTAATAAATTATGAAATTAGATTTAATAAATTTTAATAAACCTTCGTTCGAATGAACATGGACCTCTTTCGAATGAGTGAGTGCAAATTTGTATCTTGTGCTGGAGATGAGGCCATCTTTTCTTATGGGGCAAGATTCCCTCCGATGACCATAGTGACCACAGTCAAAGCATATGAGCTTCAAGCCCTGAGCTCCATGCTAAAACCTTCCTCCTCTGCTGCAATACAGTGAGGGATTAATTTTTTTTTTTTGGAGATCTAATTCGACACACAGCCTTGCATAATGCCCTCTTGCTAGTTGGGTGATTCCTAGAGCATGCTTAGCTAAGGTCTACAAATCAACCCTCAAAGTTCTACCGATTCGTTCGCCTATTGTTGCTATCCAATGGTGATTGTAGCAGTGCATAGGAATATGAGGTATGTGAACCCAAGTCACAATCCTTTCAAGTTGGTTCTTGAAGGATTCGAAGTAAGGAGTCCATCTTTGAACTAGAAGGCAATGCTGGAAGAGGACCCAAGGGCCCTCATGCAAGACTTTTTGGTAATGGTTCCTCCATTGCTCCTCATTGGTAAACTTAACCACAAATAATTGTTTGGTAACACGAGTTCAAGCTCAGAGATCCCCTACAACCGTGTAAGATGTGATTTCAACATAAACAAATTAAATCTCTTCCCTAAAACAGTGATGATTAGGAAAAAAATTCCAAGGTTTGCACCAATCATTGTATTCCTCCTCAGAGATGGGAACCACCGGGTATACTTTATTTTTCAGCCTTTTGATTTTACTCTGATGGCTTAGGCAGTTTCCAGTATTATATCTTCATCTTTAGATAGAAGGTCCTCTGGTTCCATACACACACCATCATTCGCTACACCATTAAGACCCATTAAGGGCTGTTTGTATGATGGCGGTTGCAATGTTTCTTGCTTTTCTGTCACTTTGTTTGTAGCACTTATAAGCACGGAAGGCTCTGCCTAAGGTTCACCATGTGCAGGCTCCTTTTCCTGCATGGTATCATCCATTATTGCATTTGGCACCTCTTCTTTTTTTTTTTCTGGCCATCGTCATCTGATTCAGGTGCCGATATAGTGGGGTTTTGCGTTAGCCTTTATCTTCCATTCATGCACAAGGTTCTTGGCATGCAATCCAAGGGAGAGAAAACTAGTTCACTTTGAGCTTAAAAGTGTGCTTTTTAAAATTTACTGAACAAAACTAAAACTTCATATAAATTTGATTAAACTACACTTTATCCTTATATTTTCTAGTAGACTTCATACTTCTTGAGATTGACTCAAGGATTTGGAATCAACTTTGTTTGACTTACAAATGACACCATGAATTACCTAACTGCAATTAAATGCCTGAGATATAAATTCTTTGCACTTTTTGGCTGAAAATAATTATGATTCATTTATTGTATGGGACATGCACATGTCATATCATTTCGATACAATCTCGTCTAGTTGGGGATTTATCTCTCCAAACCTTCTACTCCGTGGCGATAATATTGGTACAACCTATATTGCTGCAAATCCCATTTTACACTCTAAAACCAAACATGTTGATCTCGATTACCACTTTGTCAGAGAATGTGTTGCTACAAAATTATTGAATACAACAGTTTTCTCAATCAAATATCAATTAGCTGACATTTTTATAGAACCTCTTTGATGCTCCAAGATTTCAATCTCGAACAAGCATCACAATTACCCTTTTGAGGGGGTTGTTGAAGGACATAATCCAATACTCAAAGCCCAATATATAAACAGTCAGTCGAGTCATTTTATGCTTCCAGATACGTGTTTGTCTGTGGTTACACACCTCTAAAGCTGTAACAGTGATTTAAGTAAGCAATGAATTGTCAAATCATTATGGTGTCTTCTCGTTCTGCTCTTTTCCTTCTTTAATAGCTCTACTTAAGCACCTTCACAGATTTCAAACAGACGATTTGCCGCCTCAATAATCTCAATGTCATAATTAATGCTCTGCCATTAATCTAAGGCTGATGATGTCGATACCAATTGTTGGCTACAATCACAAATATTCCAATATGAAGGCTTTTCATGCCCTGCATGTTATCTATTTGGCTATTGTGACACCTCCTATTTTCTCCCTATTTACTTAATTTAGATGACTTATGAATCACTCTTGGGTTTTGAAAATGATGGTTTGACCCAAAATTGTGAACTAAATTTTTCAAAAACGTTTGAATAAAAACGCTGGTACTGTTCACGGGTCTTTTTCCAGATTTCTGGCCCAACTTTGAAAAATCATAATTAATTCTAGAAAATTTGAAACTGAGTGATTCCAATTTCTCAATTTTTTTATTAAGTGAACTATAGGCAAAAAATACTCATTGGTTCAAATTCTTACCCATTTGATACAGTTTATTCAAAAACCGTGGCTATGTCCAAGTGGTCACTGCCAATTTTTCCAGTTTTTCCCTTAAATTTGAAAAATCATATCTCTTAATGTACACATCCAAAATTTTCAAAATTTATATCATTTTAAAGCTTAGGATGTGTAGTTTTTGGCTAGAAAATTTCAGCCCATTTGGAGCTCTTTTGCTAGTTTTAGTGGCCACTTGAAACAGATTCATTTTTCAAGGTCTTTGGAACCCTTCAACTTTGAAAACTAATATTTTTTTTAAATTCACCAAAAACCTTTTTGGTTCATGAACTTGCCTTTAGCATGCATGATTGGTTTCTTATCACACTTTAGCCTTTCTAGCCCATTTTCATGCATGCATGAATCCATATTCACATACTACCTCATGTGAGGTTTATGGTTTGCAATAATCCATCAACTTGCAAAACCAAGTTCCACCACTTAACCATATTTACAAGCATTCATTCAAGCAAGAACACCATCTTCAACCATCAATAATATTTTCCATACCCGTGCTTGAGCCTCCTCCTACATGGTTAGTTGGTGGATAATGAGATTTTTGCAAATCCCAATAGCAAAACTAACTAAAAAAAACTTGTGATTGTGCATGTAATGCTTTTCAAGGAGTGTGTATGAGCAATATATATGTGACATGTTCAAACCTTACGTTAACATGCATATGGCCATAGCAATCAAAGTCACATACCACACACATAACACAAACTCATATATTATAAAACAATGCACCATTCACACAAGTTCATAAAATAGCTTTGAAGAGTTAGTAGTCTTGCTACCTTTAGCTTTGTTTTCTCTTTTTTTTTTCTTTTAACTTCAAAGTTCTCTTGGATCCCTTCCAAGTGTGCTCTTGAGGGTCTCAAATCCCTAAAGATCATGGCATAATATCCATATGAACATTCAACCATCAATATGCCATAAAACTCGCAAAAACGCACAAAACCCCCTTTTGGTTTTCTAAGAGTCCTACAAGTTCAATACTTGATTCTTATGGCCCTTAAGGCTTCTAAAATCTATCTCTTAGCTTTAACCTACACAAAACATAATTTAGAGCCATTGGAAGCATTAGAATCATCAAAATCCCACTCCTTCTATTTTTTACAAATTTTCAAAAAAACAAAAAAAGAAGGGTTCTTGGATTTTTCAACTTTTGCTTATGAATACTTGTGTATTCTTGCTTCCAAATCATGATCCAAGCATCATATGACTCAAACACCTCGTTCCCCTACAAGACCTCAAATGGACAGCACCTCCCCCTTTCCTTAGGATTTCCCAAAATTCTCACAACCACCAAAACAACCATCAACAACCAACAAACTAGCTTTTACTACTCAAGAATGGACTTGCAATCTTTTACTACCTCAAAAGCCTTCTCTTTTGCATTTTCATACCTTGAAACCCTAACTTTTCATCTTCAAAAAGAGGGCTTTGATCAAGAAAGTCAACCATAAAAGAGGTAGTAGAAGTTACAAGGAGTAGAGAAATAGAAAGAGTTGGTTGCTTGGGACTTTACCTTGCTTGTTGTGCTTGCTCTTCTTCCTCTTGAGAACAAAAATGGTGTCTTCTTTCGTTTGGGAGAGAGAGAACATTTCAGACCATGAGAGAGGGAGAGAGTGACGAAAATTTGAGAGGAAATGGAGGGTTTTACTAATTAAAAAGGCCTCTTGAAATTTTAATGGTTGGGATTAAAACTTGGTCCCCAAGTTTGTCTCTTGAATGGAGGAGATTGTGCTAAGTGTCAAGCTCTTGTGGTCAATAAAAAAGTTCATTATTACTCTTAGCTTGGCCTCCAAGTCTTGGTTGGGGTGACTGGGCCTCTGCCCGTCAGTTACTTGATCCGGTGGCACGCATTTTCATAAAGTAACATTTACTTGAGTAACTACCTTTTTATTTTTCCGGAGACTTTCTCTCTCATGTGGTGCTATTCCCTAGGCCTCCTTGCCTAGGTGGCGTCATGCCTTAATCCCAAAGCATCTACGGGTTTCCCTCGTAGCTTGTCAGGATTCCTCGATTTGCGTGCAACACCGTAAAATGTGCTTCTGGCGGCTAATTTGACTTAAGAGCATGGAAAAATTCTATATTTTTCCCTGATACTCCAGCCCTTTTCCATTCCTCAAAATTCTTCCCGGATTTTCCATAATTAATTTTCTAAGAAAATCCTTTTTCGAGGCTTTCGGGAACTATTGTTCTCCGTACTTTGAAACTGCCTGCACCATGTGACACCTCTTATTTATCCGTCTTAGCTTCCATTATGATAAGTTGGAACCAATTAATGGCCCCAAACATCTTACATTGTGAAAAGGGACCAAAATGAAAACTTTCATTTTTAAGAAAGTTACTATTCACAATTTTTCGGGCTAACTTTGAAAATTCATAACTAATTCCAGAAAAATTGAAATCTAGTGGTTCCAACTTCCATTTGAAGCTTACAAATTCCTTTGAACAGTAACTGGTCCAACTGGTACAGATTCTTTCGTGAAAATGTACTGTTCATATGGTAATTTTTCATTTTCCTAGGATTTTCTGTGATTTTTTGTCAACTTTGAACAGTCATAACTTTCTGTAAGAAATTCCAATTCCAATGGTCTTTGGCTCATTAGAAACCTTGCAATGTGAACTATTTTTTCAGAAAATTTCAAGTCATTTGGAATCCATTTACTCTGTTTCACGTTATGCCAAAGTTGAGGGTTTAGTCAACTTCTCACTTAACACTTGGCCAAATTTTCAACTTCTTAACTTCATAACCTATCATTTTGATTTCTAAACCTTTCATAACCACATTAATCCATGTAATTAGACTTTTTAAAGCATATACTAGTTATCATAAATCTATGATTCATACCCAAGTCATATTACATATTACATTACAACTTTAAACATCACAACATAAAGTCCATAACATATTCCACAACATTTTATATCCACTTTGCTTCAAGAATCATTCACTTCCTTCTTACCCTTGAGTATGCTTCCACCTAAAAATGGTTAGTGGGGAAGGGTGAGATTTGTGGAAATCCCAGTAGCAAAACTTTCTAACACACATTATAAAATTGTATAACAACTTTCAATATAAGTGTGAACTCATAAAACTGCAACATGTAACAATGAAATGCATATGGCCATAGCATACAAAAGCACATATTCACACTTTCAATCATCACAAATTTTCAACATAAGTCATGCATAATTCATACACATTTTCAAAGCAATTAAGCTTAGGGTTAGAAGGTCTTGCTACCTTGTGACTTTAATTTCCTCTTAACTTGAAAGCTCTCTTGTTCACCTTAGGAATCACTCACTTGCACCAAACTTTAGCCTACACAATTGTCAACATAATGGCCATTAAACATATGCCATTACCAAGACAAAAATCATTGTAAACCTCTCTTAAACTATCTCTTGA
>JANTPZ010147393.1:20044-37411 GCA_025593235.1 Vachellia pachyceras
GAAAACAAAACAGAGCATAACATTAGGACTCTAATGTTTACTTCTCCGAGAGCTTCAATGTTTATTTATCAACTCTTTGAGAGAGTATTTTATTGATTCATCCAAACTCATTGTATTTCTGTGAGAAACTCAAGATTGGGATCTTGAGAAAGTTGGGTTGAGTTTGAGTAGATAAAACAGAGCATGTTCGTCTCTGTGCAATTTGTGAGGGGGAGTGATTGTAAAGGTTTCTCAAGTACCTACGGTGCAAACTTGAGTGGGTTCATAAATGCCTGGAAACATTTATGGGGTTTTTCAAGTACCCACCATGACAAACTTGAAATGGGATTCACAAGTGTCTGGGATGATATTGTGAATGTAATGGTTTTCCAAGTACCTGGTTAAACTTGGATGATATAGTGGATTGAAAATCTCGGAGGTGATCTGGGGACTGGATGTAGGTCAGAGAGGGCCGAACCAGGATAAATCGTTGTGTGCTTTCTATTCTTTCATCTTTATTAACATATTGTTTTTCACTAATGCAATCTGTTTTCAACCTCTAGCTTTTTGATTAACTCATGATTTGAATTTTGTGATCTACCTAAGTTTTGCAAAAGAAATTATTCTTTATGACACCCAATTCACCCCCCTCTTGGGTGACAGCCAGTCTAACATCATGATGGCTGCACATGGGGTGAGAAAAATCTATTTGAGGTTTGGTTACTCTAACTAAACCAAACTCCCTTCAGTTACTTCTACTGATTACAACTTTTACTGGTAAAAGTAACTTAATTCCAATAAATCTTTTCTATTTTTCTGGAGATGTTTTCTTCCTCATTTAATCTCCATAATTCCCTCTTGAATATATTAAAATCATCATCCTCAAATTATCCCTTGATCCAGTCAAATTTAACAGGATTACTTTATCCTGTCTAAAACTCCTGAAAACGAGCAATTTTAGAATAAATCATTTTTAGGGCCTTATAATTTTCTTCATTTTTCATTGATATTTTAGCCCTTCTCTTTTCCCCAAAATACCTTCTAATTGTCCCAAATTAATTTTTTGTAATAAATTGTATTTTTGAGGATTTTCGGGCATTTTTCCTCATTTTCGGGAAAATCGCCTTAATCGTACTTTGGGCAATAATTTTGTAAAATACTATAAAATTCACTGAATTTTTCTAGACTCTGGTTTTTGGTCTTAGAGAACTCCTGATACCTTAAATAAATATTTTCAATCATCAAATCTTTAAAATTCCATAATTCCTCATCCAGACCGAATTTCAACAATTGGTTGAATCTCTGGTAATCAGTGAGTTCTGCTCTATTGTTTGGGCATCTGTTAATTTTTTCTGATTTTTGGTCAACCGTTTGACTTTTGACTTTGACTTTGACTTTGTCAAATGACCAAAATGCCCTTACACTTTCTCTTAATAACCAAAATGCCCTTTCACAGTCTAACTTTTCATAAATTCCCATTTTACCCATGACCTGTTCGCCCTTGATCTTTTGGTTTTTGATTCTTGGGGCAACTTCCCAGGAGGTCACCCATCCTAAAATTTCTCCATGGTGAGCACGCTGAACTTTAAAGTTCCTACCGACTTCCATCCAACGGGCCAAATCTGATTCTGCGACTTCCAGCCCAACAGCGTCAACTTTTTCCGTACTTTCTATCCGTGGCCTCTAACTTGACTTTGGACTATTGGTTTAGCCATTTTTATCCAATGACCATACTGCCCTTGGTTTTTATACTTAATGTCATTTATGTCCCTGGCTTACATTCTTAGTAACTTCAAAGCCTTAGGATTAATTTCAACAGGGTCTCTTAATTCCACTGACATCTCCTTTTTCTGTACTTTTATTTCTGGGCCTTGTCTTATCTTATAACTATCGATTTGGCCTCTATGTTGGTTTACAGAAAAGGGTGGATATTACACACCGGATGCCGGGTAATAATTTTATTAATTACTTTAGGACGCAACTAAACTTTTCTCTGTTCGGGTCTCCGGCATTTGAGGACTCCTGCTACCTCAAATAATTACATCTCTGTCTTCTAGTCCTTTAAAACCCCTTAATTACAAAAATGCCATTGCCTTTTGTACTTTGTCCATAATTACGAAAATGCCACTTCCTTTCTTACTTTCCTCATAATTACCAAAATGCCATCACTTTTTCTACTTTTTCTTAATTCCAACCTTACCCTTGGTTGACTTTGACATTTTTGGTCAACCTTGACTTTTTGGTCAACTTTGATTTTTGACCAAATTACCAAAATGTCCTTATTATTTGATGACATTTTGTGCCCTATGCTTTATTATTCAAAATGACCATTTTACTCTTATTATTAGGCCAAATGACCATTTTGCCCTTTGGTCATTTTACTTAGAATTTTTAAGACTAGGGACTTAGTCAATCATCCTTTCTTGTCTATAGGCATTTTCCTTTCTATTTTTCTTATTTAGGGGGCTCAAATCATTTCGTAATTCATCGGTATGGCCTTTATTTTTGTATACGAAATTTGAGATATTATAGCTATGTCCATGCTATTTAGCAAAAAGTGGGCAGAAGAAGAAAAGAAAGATATGATGAATCTTGATAGATAAACAGAGAGAGATTGATGCTTCATAGATGATAAAATTGGAAACAAGGAAATTGTATAAATGGTAATTGTTAAAATGAGCCTTCTGAGATGTGATTCAAAAGCTACTTACACAATATTTTTACAATGATGGTGTTACGCTTCAGTCACATGACACATTCAAAACTTTGAAATGGAAACAAGGGCAAGGCCTTCTAACATTTCTAGGCTTTCTCAGTCAAATGCTCCATACACTAAAAGAAATTGCCAAGATGCTACATTGTGAAAATTATTGGGTTAAGGGTAAACATAATTTAGAAGTTTATACGAATACGTTGAATTTTCTGTTTGTCCAACCAAGTAACCAGCAAAGCCAAAAAGTCCAACCTATAATGTCTTTTAATCTCCAGTACTAGGCTTGGAAAAGACTTGGAGCCCGTACCCCTAGAACTCCATATCATGTAATTCATTAAGAAACAATTTCTTTAAGGTGGTGGAGTTTTATTGTCCTCCATTAGGACATTATCCTCTTCAACATGAAAACCTGCATCCGACTTAAAGGTTGGATCACCATCCTTTTATTTTTTACTTTGAAGTACAATTGACATTTTTTTATTTGCTGGGTCTGTGACATAAAACACTTGTCCGCCCTGACTTGCTAGAATGAATGGCTCATCTCTATAACTCTTTCAAGATCAACTGAGGTAAATCCAAACTGTTGGTCGACTACAACGGCATTATTATTAACCCACATACATTTAAATAAAGGAAATTTGAACTTGTTGTAGGTCATCTCCCAAATTTCTTCAATAACTCCATAGTAAGCCATAGATGCCAATACAGGGTTCTTGTCTTTCGAACTTGAAAAATGCATGGCTTCAGCTACAACTATCACCCCACTATTTTGCACTGTACTTTTGTCGTCTTGAACCTTTGTGTAGATTGAATACCAATTTATGTCATAACCACTCAAGGTGACCACCTCAAATGCAGGCCCCCATGCTAACCATTTGGTCATCTCAGAAGCATCGATGTCACGAGAAACCCTTTCCTTCAACCATCCTATGACAGTCTTATTCTGTTCATTTGCTATTTGCATGCCATTCTTTCTCGGATGCATCTTCTTTAACACATGTTTATGTTCATCGAAATAAGGTTGAATTTCTTCCATATTATTCAAGATATATAGGTTTGCTTGTAACACTTCTTCACGAGGCATACTCTTCACTTTTTAACCTCGTGTTCCCTTGCTTGCGCATTTTTCATGCCATGATTGTGCACTCACCCCAGATAGATAATCATTGCAAAAGTCCATAACCTCTTCCATTACATATCTTTCCACAATGGATGCTTTTGGTTGATAAGGATTTTTTGAATAACATTTTAAAACCTTCATGATACGCTCAAAAGGGTACATCCATCTCAGGTAAACTGGACCACACAGCCTTATTTCTCTTACTAAATGAGTAACCAGATGGACCATTATATCGAAAAATGCAAGGGCAAAATGCATCTCTAGTTGGGAGATAATAATGTAACCTTCATTTTCCAATTCATCCAACTTTTCAACTTCTATCTCTTTGCTACATATAGCATTAAAAAAACACAAAGCCTAGTTATGGTGGATGGAACGTCATCCTTTACAATGCCTCTAATAGCCACTGGTAATAATTGCTGCATTAATACATGAGAATCATGGGACTTCAATCCCACGATATTCAAATCGTCTAATGAAACACGCCTTTTCACATTCGAAGAATATCCTTGTGGCACCTTGATGGTATGCAAACAGTCACAAAAGCTTTTTTCTTAGCTTTTGACAGTGTATGCGCTGCTAGCTCCATGAACGGCTTTTTACCATCATCTCTTAGCTTTGGATGTAACCATTCTCTTATTCCCATTTCAACTAAGTCTAGTCTCACACTGATTCCATCCTTAGTCTTTTCCGGTATGTGCAACAGCGTCCCGACAATGCTATCACAAATGTTCTTCTCCACATGCATTACATCAATACCGTGTCTCACATCAAGAGTACGCCAATATGGAAGATCAAAAAAATTGACCGCTTCTTCCATATGCTCTTCTCGCTGGCACTTCTCTGATTCTTACCGAAGATGACATTGATATGCTCTATCTGGCTATACATTTCTTCTCTGGTTAATGATTTTGGAGCCATTCCATTCTCTGAAAAGTCGTTAAAACTCTTTCTTAACCTACGATAGGGGTGAAATCGATGAAGAAACCTCCTATGACCAAGGTAGACAGTTTTTCTCCCATGCTTAAGTTGATGGAAGTGTGTGTCTGCTTCACATATCTGACATGCTTTATGCCCCTTGACACTATATCCTAACAAGTTACCATACGCAGGAAAGTCATTTATAGTTGTGAAGATTATCGCATGTAGCTTAAATGACTCCTACCTGTATGCATCAAACACATCAACTCCTTCCTCCCATAGCTTCTTTAAGTCTTCAATCAAAGGTGCCAAGTAAACATTGATATCATTCCCCGGCTGTTTCGGTCTAGAAATCATCATAGTAAGCATCATATGATTAAGTTTCATGCACAACCAGGGAGGCAAGTTGTATATCACCATGAGTACCGGCCACACACTATATGTACTACTGAGTGTCCCATATGGATTGATTTCATCTGTACAAAGCCCAAGCCGAAGGTTTCTTGTCTCACTAACAAATTGCAGAAAGGTTTCATCAATTTTCTTCCACTGTGGGAATCAGCTGGGTGTCGAAGATACCTTCCATCAGATACTCTTTCATCATAATGCCATCTCAACTTTTGTACTTTTGTTGCATTGGCAAACAAACGCTTAAAATGTCGTACTATTGAAAGATACCACGGTACCTTTAAAGGTTGCCTTTTAGGTAGTTTATCACCACCTTTCATCACTTTGTATCGTGTAGTTGTACATTTTGTACACTCACTAAGATCTTCATACCCATTTTTGTATAGTATACAGTCATTAGGATAAGCATATCTTCTTGTACTCTATGCCCATCATAGATAAGATTTTCTTGGCTTCAAACATACGATATGGAAGTACATTGTTCTCTGGAAGCATATCACCCAACAACTGCAGCAACAATATGAAACTACTGTCAGTCTACCCACAAGATGCCTTCAAGTTCATCAAATGCAATGTACCCGTCAAGCGTGTATGCTTATTCCCGGTGTACAACGGTGTCTCTGCATCGCTCCAAATGCTTTCATATACAGGAGCTGGGGCAAAAGATTCTACCTCAACATCGTGAATCATTCTTTCCATTCTATCTTCATCTACTGCATCCATAGAATCTCTTTCATGTTGTGCTGCATATGCATTTAGTTTTTCCCCATGCCATATCCACTTTGTGTACTAGAGATTTATTCCCACACAAATTAGATGATCCCTTATATCATCAATATTTTGCCTAATCCCATTTATACACTTGATACATGGACAAAAATACACCCCATTTTTGCTAGTCGCATTTCTTTTAGCAAATTCAATAAACTCTTCCACGCCATTCTCATATTCATCACTAGTTCTTAATGCATTCATCCAAGTGCGATCCATTTATTAAACCCTAAACCATTGTAAACAACATTCAAATTTAAAAAGACATTAAATACATATGAAGTATGGGTCACAAAATATTTTCAGAAACGTAAAGAACTTTAAAGATTCGCAGAGGCAGAGGCATAGGCCCTGCCCTACAATCCGCTTTATCACCCCTACGGTAGGTGTCCTTCCTTAAACCGTCCCTTATGATAGAAGAATAGCTTTTAAATTATAATAGAAGAATAGCTTCCACGCTAATATACCACATACTATACATAAAAGTAACAAAAATAATTACATAATCTATACCAAAACGTGATAACATTTTTTTCTAAATACTCTTCCGCTGCTATTGCTGTGGAAATAATTTTTTTTATAATACTTATGACACACATCATTAAATTCTCTATGTAAATATGCAATTTCATTTTAATTTATTTTTCTCTCTAGGTCTATGATATGAAACAATTTAACTAATTCATTAAAAACAAAAAATTGTGGTTATTTCATTAAAGTTGCATTAAAATGAATTTTTTTTTAACTTTACCAATATTAAATGAGCTTTGAATGAGAGTAAAAATATAATGAGTCACATTTAAGCTTTCATTGCATTGACTAACTTGACAAAAAGTTGTTAACTACCCTATAAAGGAATGATATTATGGATCAACATGTTATTTTACAAGTAACTTGTATTAGAAACTGGAAAAGGATGAAAACTCAAAACTAGTTACGCTATTACTGTGTCTGTGTATCCTTTGAAATTCTGAATGTGAGAAAGCACCCAAGAAAGACAACCTTTGTATACGCTATCATTAAGCTCATCTTTTCGATTATTCTGCCATCTCTCAAGTGTTAATGGAAGTAAGAAACAAAATAATTGACTTTCTCGCAATCCTCAAGCAATAATTCTTAATTTTATATGCTTAATACCCACCAAAAAATACTGATGTTACACTAATACTACAAAACGGCTTATTTTTATACCATTCCACTCCATCCCTGCCACTTGATGACTAAAATACAAAGTAAGATTTTCTTACCTACGAAGAAGAAAGCAGAGAACTCAAGAAGATCGACTTTAAGGCTGGAGCTTCTTCGTGCGAAGCTTCCTCAAGTAATGACGGCGATACGCGAAGTGCAAAGCTTACTCGAGCAATGACAGCTGCGGAGAGATGGTGACAGCGTGGGGTCACTCTGGGGACCAGTCGTACGAAGCTTCCTCAAAAAATACGGCGATGGAGAGGTGGCGACGGCGTGGGGTTGCTATAAGGACCGGGGGGCGTGGCCGCGTGGGGTGGTTTGGGAGGACAAGGGGGCCGTGGGTTCGCTAAGGGTTTGTGGGGTTGGAAAATGAGAGGAAGGAGCAAGAGAATAAGTATCGTAGGGTGCCCTTTTGGCACCCTATATTGAATATAGGGTGCCAAAGGCATCCTTTCGCACCCTACATTGACGTAGGATGCAAAAGGTATAGGGCGCATAAAGGATGACTTTTGGTGCCCTATATCCAATATTGGGCGCCAAAAGTCAGCCTTTATGAGCCCTATATTGAATATAGGGCACATAAAGGCCCGTCTCCATTCTTATACTTTCAAAAATACCACCGCCTTCATTTTTTACTACCTTTATTAAAAAAAGGACGTGAATTTCAGTAGTAAAATCTATACTCTGTATTAGTGCTAGTTCTTGCTAGATCGCTTTTTAAATGGGAAACAAAAATTCCTGGCATATTTGACTCGTCCTTGGGGGTAAGGCCAAAAGATAACCATTGTCTTTAACTCTTATGCTCTCATCAAATTTCTTTTGCTGAGCTTCTTAACCTTGTCATTAATAGGCTTTGGAGGGATATAACATCCTTTACTGAACTTTAGCATTCCAAATCTTAGCATTCCATTTGGGAACTTTTGAGATCTCTTACTTCCCTTAGCTCTTCGATGCTTTCATCATTTAGAGAAAATTTTACTTTATGATCTAAATCTCTCATCATTTAACTAGCCTCATGATTATCTATTCGCGCTTATGCTGGAGGCTTTAAGTTCCAAGCTTTGAAACTTTCTAGCATTCTTTGCTTCTTTGATTCATCGTGCTCTTTAGCTGGCATGATTATAACTCATTAAGGACCTGCAGCTCTACTTTGTACTTACGTTTCTTTACTTTCACTTTTCGAGGATTGGAATAAGCTCACTCTAATTGACAGTTGGCTTATCCAAAGAAATAGTCAAGGGTACTCTCTATGTACTAGTTATCTATCATGAGGACATTTTCTTATCTCGAGCTCATTCCTGGTCATCTC
The DNA here is from genome assembly GCA_025593235.1 of Vachellia pachyceras. Lineage (NCBI taxonomy): Eukaryota > Viridiplantae > Streptophyta > Magnoliopsida > Fabales > Fabaceae > Vachellia > Vachellia pachyceras. The sequence goes on from JANTPZ010147393.1 coordinate 28,454, forward strand.
ATTCTCGTGTTCAAAGAGTAGAATCATGCTTCTGACTCCAAGACTCTCATAGGCTTCGTTGTTGAGGTCCATTATGACCTTGTGTGCATCAGCACCATTCGGTAGGCTTGGTCCCAGACCTTTGCCTCATAACATCACGAAGGGAGTCATTCTTGCTCTATAGAAACCCTTGGATCATGGAACATGGGTAAGAATAAGTTATCTATCCTCAATAATAACTAGACTGATAATTCCCCAAGACCAACCTTAGAAACCAACGCTATTTTCTGAGATCTTGCTTATTCCTTTTTGTTGCTCCAGCACTTTTCTAGAACTTATCTTTTCATATCACTTTAACTTATAACTGTTAACTTTCTTAGGCTACATTTCCTTTTTCTTTCGTACTTCTTACTCCTTCTTCTCAGGCCACATCTCTTTTGTTATACTTCTTGAACTCTCAGACATTGATTCCTTCATTTGGCTAATTCTTTCAATGTCTGCTCTATGCCAAACTGCTATCTTTCACGATTTACTAATCCTTACTACTTCTTTAATCTTTACTAATACATTGCAGAGAAAGAGGATTACCATTCTGCTCTTCTGATTAGCTCATCTGGTACCCTAAACGTTTTTAGGGAATTCTGTTCCTGACTGCTATTAGCTTTCTTTCTCTTTTCGTATTGGGAATCGTTTACTCCATATGCCTTACTGTTACTCTTTTCTTCATGGGACAACATAAGAAGCTCACAATGGTTTCCCATTGGAGTCCTATTTATTCCTATCTATCAAGAATTTGCTTTTCTCCTCGTCTCTCAGGAAGTAGCTTGCCTTGTGCTAGGGCAATTAGTCCCACATACCCCTATCTATCAAGGTTTACCGTTCTTCATGTCTATCAGGAAGTGGCTTGCCTAACTGTGGAGATTCGCCTAGTTGCGGTGATTTTAATCATCATACGCTTAACTGAGGTGATGGCATGGAAAAGTCACCATTCCAAACTTTAAAGAAATACTTTTTGGCTAAAGCATTCTCTGTCATGCTTTCTATTGAGTACTTCCTCTTCTCATACTGACGCAACGTACTTTGTCCCAATTAGGGAACCTTTTCTGTCTTTCTTATTCAATGAGCAATGGCATTCATTGATGAGATGTTTACTTCTCACATTCATATCAGGCCTGAGGGTCACACCTTTCTACGATGCCTAAAAACATAGTGAAATATCACTAGTTTAAATTGCATTTCTCAAGGCATCATTAAACTATGTTTTACTTGCCTTCACTATTCTGAGGTGTGCCATATCACTTCTTTCTCATCATCTATATCGTTATGATGCGCTACTTTACCTTTCTTCCGGTAGCTCTTAAGATTCCTTGACCAATCCACCCCTGGTCATTTTAACTTTGCAATTCGTTCTCATAGGAATCTTTTATCATATGAGGATTTAAGCCTACATACTAGCAGATAGTTCATTACGAGGTATCCTCAAACTCTGCTGCTAGTACTATGCCTATTAAACTTGGGTTGGTTCACATTGGGACATCTGTTGTGGTTACTGAAAGTACTGCTGCTGCTGTGTCTATCATAGTCTATCTGGCTTACTCATAATAGTCATGAAGCCGTTCAGTAGCTCTAGTACTTCTAGTACTGTCTACTTTCAAATTTCTTTGGGACATTATCCACAACTCATTTAACATCTGCCCAACTCATTCTCATACTTAACTGTCATAAGATATAGCCCACAATAGTACTTTTGTATTATAACCATGTTTCAACTATTCACACATTATGCCTTTATTTGCCTCTGGCATTATGTCACTAGACAGGATTTCATCCTTGATTTTATCCAGTCATCCTGCTTCTATAATTCATTTTAGCCTCTAAATGATTATGATGTATGATACTTAATCTTTGATAGCATATTTCGTCCAGTATACGATCATATCCTAGCTCACTAATAGCTTAAGATACATTACAACCTCAAATATTACTGGACTATTAAAGATTCTTTCCTTAAACATTTCTCCCATCTCAATCTCAGAGATAAGATTCAATCTCATCTATTATCCTCTATCTCAAGCAGGCTCTATCTGCGATGAGTTTAATACTCTCCAATCTTATAGATTATATACCAGCTTCTGTCTTTCATCATCATCATAGCCTCCTATGTTATCTTCCTGCTCAATACATCGGCAACTACCTTTTCTTTTACCTAGATAATACTTTATCTAGTAGCCATAGTCTTTGAGCAATTCCATCCATCCTGTCTTTAAGCAACTCCATCCATCATCCATGCTTCATTAAAACACATCCCAACCCATGTTTAATAGTATCACTATAGACCACGCAGGTCTCCTTTGGATCAGGGATTATCCATAGAGGGGTCGAGGTTAGCTTTCTCTTTAACTCATGGAAACTGGCCTCACATTTCTCATTCCATGTAAAAGACCGATTCTTCCTTGTAGCTTAGTCAGCGGTAAGGCAATCTGAGAAAAGTTCCATATAAAACCTTAGTAATAACCCTTTATATTACCATCCCAGGTAGATTCCCTCTCAGTACTGCCTCTACTTGGGCATAGTCTACTACGACTCCTTCCTGAGAGATTAAGTACATTAGGAATTTCACTTCTATTACTGTCTTAAGCTGATTCCATCTCAGTACTTCCATTACTTTGGCGTGGTCTACTACGACCCCTTTCTAAGAGATCAGGTGCCTTAGGAATTTCACTTTCATCACTATCCTAGGCCGATTCCATCTCAGTACTACCTTTACTTTAGCATGGTCTACTGTGACCTTCCTGAGAGATTAGGTGCCTTAGGAATTTCACATATATCCCATAATCTATTGTCCTTGCTTTTACTTTTCTCACTCGGATTACCGGTCCCTTTTTATTGTTATTCAGTGGATGGGTCATCACTCATAACTAACAATAACTGCCATATCATAAAAATATCCATATAGCCTTACATAGTATGGTATAACATCTTTCTTAGAAGGTTACATACATTATATACATAACAAAAGGATTTCCCATATCTACTTTTAACATTACACATGCATCTCAGCCATGTTCTGATCCATTTCTAGTATCTTTTCTAGCTCTTTTTGTTTGGAGGTAGAAGGCTCTTCCTATATGAGTACTTCCTTTCCCTTTTCTATTTGAGGACATTCTTTAGCAAAATGCCCAGCTTGGCCGTAAGCATAACAGACATCTCACCCTGCTAAACATAATTGCCTTCCGTGTCTTTTGCCATATCGCTTACACTAGTACCCTTTCTTGCTAGGGTTTCTCTTTCTTTTTATACCACGAGGAGCCCTTTCCTTTTCAGTTTCGGTTGAGCCCCCTCCAGTCATGGCTGTTATCATAGCTTGGACAAAGTGGCTTAGACTAGATTCCTCAGTTCTATACCTTTCTGGAGGAACACCAAATCCTGCATTCCACTGCCTCATATCTGTTTCTTCCATTATTGGTCTCGCCTACCAAATTGGTTGTGCAGTCTGAGACTCTCGTTGTCTGATGGTAGCCATCACCAATGTTATAGCTGCTGCTATAGCTATTACTCGCTCTTTCTCAACCAAGCTTGATTCGCCCTAAGTTCTTTAATCATTGCTTCTTGTTGATTCAGTCTATTCAGTACCATTTGAATGGGATCTATGGAACTCAAATTGTCCCTGCAAGAAGATCTTTGCTATTACTTCTCCACGATCCTCTACAACCTTTTATCAATAGAATTATTGTGAACTTAGGACATCTATATCCTTCATTTCTTCAATAGTTAACGACAGGCGTGCAGTCATACTCAACTAATTCTCCTTTCTACATATTCCATAACTAATATAACATTTTTGTATTGCCAACCTTATTATTCTAGAGCAGTAGCCCCTTTTTAAAGTATAGAAGAATCTTGTTTAATCCTTCCTATCATAACCCATTTCAACTATTTCCCTTTTCTCTCTTAGGGCTTTAACTGAATATAAAGTTGCATGCGTATTGACTATCTTTAGATTATTAAGCTAAATAATCGTCATACTAGCCCTTTTCTTGATCTTGTACCTCTCATTTGAATCTCAGGCTGCTACTATCATATTGGATTCTGATTCAGATGAAGTATATTAGGGATTTTCTTCCCTTTTCTAGATCCTCTTCTGCCAATACGATTGGCCTCTCTGGCTCAATCATAAAAGATTCTTTCAATGGTTGTCTGAGCCATAATTTGCATCTTAGTCTCTTCTTTATTAGGAGCTCTTTCTCCGGTACCGGTATTTCTTCCGGCTCATCGGCTATCGAGTGCTGTAAGTACAAGCTTGTTTCTAGGAGGTGTGTGACTTCTGGGCTATTATGTCTCATGCTTAACTATTCACGTTCATTCATTTTCAAATATAAATGAATTAATCATTCAAACACAAGCCATAACTCAAGCAATGCACTCACATACTTCAAACATCAATTTATGTCGTAATGCAATATCATCACTATGGGCCCATAATCCAAAACCCTGGGCTCTGATATCACCAAATGTAACACCTCCTATTCTCCCTGTATTTTCTTATTTTAGATCACTTATGAATCATTCTTGGGCTTTGGATATCAAGGTTTGACCCAAAATTGTGAACCAAATTTTTTCAAAAATGTTTAAATAAAAACGCTAGTACTGTTCACGGGTCTTTTTCCATATTTCTGGCCCAACTTTGAAAAATCATAATTAATTCTAGAAAATTCGAAACTAGGTGATTTCAATTTTTAAATTTTTCTTATTAAGTGAAATACAAGGTAAAATACTCATTAATTTCAATTCTTGCCCATTTGATACAGTTTATTCAGAAACCGTGGCGATGTCCAAATGGTCACTGTCAGTTTTTCTAGTTTTTCCTTTAACTTTGGAAAATAATATCTCTTAATGTACACATCCAAAATTTGAAAAATTTATATCATTTTAAAGCTTAGGATGTTTTATTTTTGACTGGAAAATTTCAGCCCATTTGGAGCTCGTTTGCTATTTTTAGTTATCACTTGAAACAAATTGGTTTTTTAGGGCCTTTGAAACCCTTCAACTTTGAAAACCAATTTTTATTAAATTCACCAAAACCTCTTTTTGGTTAATGAACTTGCTTTTGGCATGCACGATTGGTTTCTTATTATCCTTTAGCCTTCCCAGCTCATTTTCATGCATGCATGCATCATCCATATTCACATGTTTCCTCATATTGAGGGTTTAAGTTACAAATCTAGCAACTTCAAAAGCAAGGTATCATTTTGCATATTTACACAAAAGCAAGCAAGCATAAGCATCATCCTCAAGCATAAAGAACCTTTTCCTTACCCTTGTTTGTGCTTGCACCTATATGGTTAGTTGGATAATGAGATTTTGAAATCCCAATAGCAAAACTAGCTAAACAAAAGTATTGAACTCCTAATAATTATTTACTGGTTGTTTGGGAAGCAAAAAAGTGTCTTTTAGTAATTTTACATAAATGAAAATAAAATTCCCTTCACATTAGTTTAATTTAAATATTAAAAATTTAAAGAATCACAGCAACCGTGGCATCCTCTTCCCTCCCGTTGGTGTCCGCCAATGTGCCACGTCTTACGAAATCTGTCAAATAGAAACGCAACTCTAGTGATTTAAATTCTTGTTGGCTGATGATTTATGTGGAAAAAATTCAGACTTTATTTATCTCAAGAAAAATATTGGCTGATAATTTTATTTTTGTTTTTAATTCCAAATTAAGATGTTTATTTTTCTTTAAAATATGAATTTTTCATATGAATAATTAATTATTTAAAATTAAAATGATATAAATTATAATGTTTTCTTTAAATAAAGTTTATGTGACGTGACGCTTACAGAGTATATGCAAGTATTTATTATAAAAAATATATGCCAAATTTAACAAAAAAATGGGGATTCATAAGAGGTCATGCCGAATATGAAATAAATTAATTTATTCAACAAAAGTTTTACGTGGCTCTCACAACTTTTGATTATCTTGGTCATAAATTTGTTCGTCCTTCAATAACTAAATGCGTAGACTTTTACTCAATTTTTCTATAAATAATCACGTAAAAGGAAAAGACTACATATTGGTCTCTCTCTCTCTCAACTTACCAATAATGAAGTGGTCCTTCATTGCTCTCTTCTCTCTCTCTCTGCCTTCATCTTCTCTTCAACCAAAGGCGGGATCATCCTCGATGTCAATGATGACCCGGTCACCAACGGTGGCACTTATTACATCCTTCCATTTACAAATATATTAGGTGGTGGCTTGACTCTTGCCAAGACAGGAAACGAAACTTGCCCACTTAGTGTTAAGCCGCTTTCTCCCCATCGAAACCCACTATGGCCTCCCATGGACAATCGCATCCCCATTAAATATTAGATTCATCCCAACCAATGCTTCTGTGGCCTTATTAAATAATCAACAACTCTCTCTCCTCAAAATATTCTGGAAAGTTTCGGAATATCGTGGAAGGCTTTAGAATATTCTAGAATGTTGTGGAAGCCTCTAGAAGGTTCTGGAATGCGGAAGCCCCTGGAATGTTCCGGAATGGTGTGGAAGGTTTTGGAAGGATGCGGAAACTTATGGAGTGTTCTAGAAGCTTATAGAGACCAGTCTATTCTAGAATAGTATAGAAAGATCTAGAAGTGTATGATATTTCTAGGTTCGTATAGAATTTTCTATATGTAAAAGGTAAGCCGTTGGATCAAAATGATCTCCACCGTAATGAGGTGGAAGAGTATAAACAGAGGTGTATGGGTGAGTGTAAATAGAATTGAGAGAATTGGGTGATTTAAGTGTTGAGAGAGTAAAGCAAAGTGTGTGTGAGGAATTTGAGTGTGTGTGAGAGAAATACAAAAGTTAGTCTATTTCATCTCTTCAGTTTCAAATAAAAGTTTACTTATATTGAAGTTATTCCTCATTCTTTATTCAAGCTCCCTACCCAACAAGTGGTATCAGAGCAGGTTCTACTGGAGCAGCTAGGCTATTCAGGAGTAGTCGCTATAGCTCGGGCATTTTGACGGAAAGCCGTTGAAGTTAAGATTATCTCGAGGTTCTGCCGATGCACAGTCTAGGACGTGAAAAGTTTTGGTCTACAACCTGACTTACTTGGTAAGTTGCTGGCCAATCAAGTCATCATGACAAAGATGGCACTGTCGACCACAAATATTGAATAGTTAAATTAGAATAATTATAAGACTTGGTCTACTCGTATGAAATTTTACTTGCTTGGGCAAGAACTTTGGGATGTTATTGATGGTAGTAATACCACACAACCAACAAGTCCTAACGAACTCAGCAAATGGAAGGTGAAGGCTGGAAAGGCAATGTTTGCCTTATTAGTGACTATTGAAGACAATTTTCTTCAACATATACAAGACGCAAAGACACCGAAGGAAGCTTGGGACATACTCGGGACACTTTTCAAAAAAGCAAATAATGTGAAACTTCAAAGGTTGGAGAACAAGTTAATGGGAGTCTCTCAACAAGATATATCAGTGAGTCAGTATTTTAGAAAAGTAAAATCTCTATGTGATGAGATCTCAAAATTAGATCCGGAAAGTAAAATATCTGAAAAGAGAATGAGGCAGATTATAATTCACGGCCTACGACCAGAATTTAATGGTCTTATCGCTGCCATTAACGGTTGAGCCACAAAACCAACATTAGTTGAGCTGGAGAATTTTTTAGCCAATCAAGAAGAGTTGGCTAAATAAATAACAAGAGTCTGCATTAAGGATTATGAGAAGGCTCTCTATTTAAAAAGGGGAGATCCTTGTGACAAAGGATGTCACTCTTTGAGATCCTAGTCAATAGGGGATAAAACAAAGAGGCCAAATAATTGGCAACAGTAATAGGAGAAAGGAGCTTCACAATAAGGGGGAGCATGCAAGATCAAGACAGACGTAAGGAGAAGAAGAGCTTCTACAAGAATGTCCAGTGTTACAACTGTAGGAAGAAAGGTCACTCTACTCGTGATTGCTGGTTTAAGAAAGTTGAAGGAAATGTCATCACCTCTAGTTGTAAGAATGACAGTGAAGAAGAATGGGACTTCCAAGTTTCATAGGCCATTGAAGAAGAAATATTGTTTGAAGATCCTCGAGAAAAAGATGAGATAGCAGCTCTTTGTGTCACAGAATCAAAGGAGACAACACTTCTCACGATGAGTGATAAATTGATCAATTATGAAAATTATTGGATTTTAGATTCAGGTTTCTCTAATCATATGACTGGAAATTGGAAGAAATTATCAAGCACAGCAGAATACAAAGGGAAAAGAATAGTGGTGACCACTGATAATGCTAAGTTGCCAATCACACATGTCGGTAAGATCGAGATAGTACCTCACTACAATCCTCATCCAGTACAACTAGATAATGTATATTATGTGACTAGTATGAAGAAGAATTTGCTTTACGTAGCTCAGCTCACCTATTCAAGAAATTATGTATTATTCAGGCCAAAAGACGTCAAGATTTACAACAGTTTGAAGGTGATAGGGACACCAGTTTTGGAAGGGCCACAACATGAGTCAATATACGTAATGTCAACAGAAGCGGCGTATGTGGTAAGACAAGGAAGAATGAGACTGCAGATCTATGGCATACACATCTAAGACATGTTAGCTATACTAAGCTCAAGGTGATGATGAAGAAATCACTGTTGAAAGGTCTTCCTCTATTGGATCGGTAAGGCACATCTACTTCCTTATAATGGTTCAAAATTTCAATCACATATGCCGCTTCAACTAGTTTACTCAAACGTATTTGGGCCAGTAAAGCAAGCATTAGTGAGTGGTTATTATTACATGATTACCTTTATCGATGGTTATTCTAGATATATCTGGGCTTTCTTCATGAAAGAAAAATCTGAAGCCTTAGAAGAGTTTAGAGAATTCAAGATGATGGCTGAAAGTGAGATAGGGTAGAAAGTTCAATGCCTACGGACTGACAACGGAGGTGAATATACCTCATATGACACTACTA
>JANTPZ010147394.1:0-10095 GCA_025593235.1 Vachellia pachyceras
ATCATCCCTCCTCTTCCTAGCTGAAAAAGCACTTTCCAGACCCCTAGCTGTCAGTTTTTGCTGGTTGGGCCTTTGCCCAGTCCAGTTAAATGATCCGGTGGCACGCATTTCCGTAAAGTACCCTTTACACGGGTAACTACCTTTTTACTTTTCCGGAGACTTTATCTTTCGTGTGGTACCATCACCTAGGTCTCCTTGCCTAGTTGGCATCATGTCCTAGTCCATAGCATCTCCGGGCTTCCCTCGTAACTCGTCAGGATTCCTCGATTTGCGTGCAACACCGTAAAACGGGCTTCCGGTAGCCAATTTGACTTAAGGACATGGAAAAATTCTATATTTTTCATTGATTCTCAAGCTCTTGTCCGTTCTTCAAAATTCTTCCTGGATTTTCCGTAATTAATTTTCTAAGAAAATACTTTTTCGGGCTTTTCGGGCACTGTTGCTCTCCGTTCAGCGAAACTGCCCGCATCGGATACCGGGTAATAATTTTATTAATTACTTTATAACCCAAATAAACTTTTCTTAGTTTGGGTCTCTGGCATTTGAGGATTTCTGCTACCTCAAATAATTATTTCTCAGTCGTTCTTAACTCCGAAATCCTTTATTTTCCACTTATTTACGAAAATGCCACTACCTTTTCTACTTTTGCCATAATTTCCAAAATGCCATCACTTTTTCTACTCTTTCTTAATTCCAACCTTACCCTTGGTTGACTTTTGACAATTTTGGTCAACTTTGACTTTTTGGTCAACTTTGACTTTTGGGTTGACTTTTGACCAAATTACCAAAATGTCCTTATTATTTAGTGACACTTTGAGACTTAGATCTTTCTTTCCTTTAGGCATTTTCCTCTATATTTTTCCTTATTTATGGGCCTTAGATTATCACATAATTTACCGGTCTAGCCTTTAGTTCAAGCTACGGAAATGCGGATATTACAAAACACAACTCTAATGCATGTTAATTTGATGCCTTTGTTCATAGTTTTAGATAGACAATTATATATAATACTTTGCTACAACTCCTTGGTATATCATTTTGAATGTATTTTCGCTAGGATGCTTAAGAGAGATGAGAACAGAAACATAGATATTTTTTATATAAAAAGTTATTTACCAGTAATTCTTTTTGTAGTCAACAAAGACGGAGTAACTTTGATGTTTACAATAAACAAGAGGTACTCAGCCTCCGGCTATTTCTCTGTAAAAAATCATGTGATCCTACAAGAAAGTAGCAAGTAGGAAATAAGCTATTACACATCCTAAAAGCTTGGCAGGCGGCTATTCATGCAAAAGTCCTACACAAAACATTTGCTTGTTAGTTATTGTAACATAAATTATACCCAAGAAAATTATCTGAATTTGTCAAATTCTAAATGAACTGAGCTGAAAAAACAAAAGTAGAAGTAGGAATGTAGTAGAGTAATAATAACAAATTCAAGCTGACCTTGTATAATGGGGGAAATTACAAAATTGAAAACAATCAAACATTATAACCAAGATACAAATATTCAAAATTCCTGTTATTATTGATGTTTTAATAAGCATATCATATTCACTATCCATGAGTATTACAACAGCAAGGCTATGCATTCACTAATTAAAGATATCCATGGGTGCTTGATTTCATAATTCCTGTTACAAATTAAAACCATTTTGACAAGCAGAAGTAAATCAAATAATCTGAATAGAGGAGCATTCTTGCACCTACTGTTAGAGGAGCATTCACTAATCTGAATATGGCATATATACTTCTAGAAACTTGACCTAAAGGATACTACATATAAATCAAATAAGCACCAAGGTAAATACTCTTAGCTCACCAAATCAAATTTTTGAAGAAAAATGTATTTCACATACAGAGACATAGAAAGTAGAGAGACTCAGACATGTTTTTACATGATAAGAGATAAGCAAATCCAATGCTGTAAACATGACATCATTGCCTTTATGATCTATAAAAGATATAAAAATAAAAAAACATAAAGTTTAATTTACCTACAACTCAGCCTCAGCAAGTGCTGTCCTTAATGAGGGGCTCCAGTGAACAGGTTTTCTGCCTCTGTAGATGTAGCCTTTCAAAGGGGCGTCCATGAGTTATTCCATGAGTGTATAGTTATTCCATGAGTTATCGTAGAAAAAGTAAGAAATCTGAATGTATAGTTATTCTATAGTCTTTTTCATAAAAATTTACTTAATAAAGGGGCGTCCCAAGTGCTTAAAAACATTTCAACCAACTCCAAGAACAAAGAAATCCAATATAGAAAAACCAACCACTAGTATAGGTGGCCAAAGTTATGTAATACTCAGCTAACAAAATACAAAATTACGTGACATAACACATTCACATTAAAATTAAAACGCTGACTAGATTGCAAGAGAAGATAAATTGGTCCTCTTTAAAATCTTCCCCAAAGGTTCTCATCAAAAGAAGGATAACATAAAACCAAGACAGGTGCTAATGACAAAGGGCAGAACCTACTTCTCTAAGATATACTTTCGAGTTGCATGCAAGTCTTTACATACATAATATCTAACATGTAAAGCCCAAAAGCAAAAGCAAAAGGTTTCACATTGACTTAAAGGAAAAGAAACCGCATAGATGAAGTGGAACAAGATAGTAGGATTCAAAAGGATAAAAGAGACAGAACTATAACAAGAAAACATAGAAAAATATTCAACTTCAACCATGGAAACCTATGATATTTTATAGATTTTATGCTACAGCCAGAAATAAAGATATGGATCATTTGGCAGATAGTTTGGTGTGATAGATGTAAATGATTCATTTTGATCCAATTTTAGTAAAATTGGGTGCTTCAGATCAAAGATTTTCTAATGCTAATCTTCATTTCAATCTTCTTGCTCCTCAATTTCAAGTGTTCAACTTTAACCTATATGAGACACCAAAATATAATCCAACTTCATTCCTGAAAGTAGCATAAGAAATCCATAATCCCAATCCAAAACAGAAAGAACTTTTTCTTTACCATAATCAGCCCAATTGCGACTGTGGTCTCTAGTCGTTTAAAGGCCAAATTTAATACTCAAGATTATGTAGCTAGTGGCACAATCCTAAAGTCGATCTCTAAGGAGCTTAGATGTCTATATGCAATTAGCTAGCAATTTAATTCAACAAATTAGAAGATGAAAAGATGGAATTATTTCTGTCAACGATTTGAATCCAAACCATTACCTATACTATTATTTATTTTGTTTTCCTTATTACTCAAATTGTAATGCAGTAAGGCTAAAACAAGAAAATGAATTGGTATCTAAAATGCTTCCCAAGAATCATGACTCCGTCCTCATTTCCTTCCAACATTACGGCTCATCCTCAACATATCTCATATTGCAACGATTAGATCAAATATGAATGGATTCGGAGAAACAGTAATCAGCCACTTCCCAAAGTAATATTGATTAGTAATACCTTAATAGTTAATCAACCACAAAGATTGAAGGAAGCTACTCTCAATCAAGAAGATAATCTCTAAAACTAATTTTGGTAAATCCAGTCACTAATCTCTAACCATTACTAAAATGAAATAGAATCTAAATTTACAATCGCAAACATTTCAACAGTCCATTACAAATTAATTGAGATTTAACGAGGAGAGTGGAGGCTTGATGAACTCCCTATGTCAAATGAGGCTTGGGCTCGGCCATGATCCTTGGAAAGACAAGAACTCAGCTGGACATAGAAGACTTCACAGCAGCAGTGACCTGAGCACCGAGCATCACCATGGCTTACTCTAATAGTAGCAATGTGTTTGTCAAGATGGAGCTGGAGTCTTCTCTCTTCCCCTTCAGACTCGAATCCAAGAGGTGGAGTAAAGGGGCTGGAGACAGCGAACGGAGTGAGAATGGAGTGAGAGAGGGCTGAAGTGAGAGGGAGGCAGAGAGGACGAGACTATGAAGCAATGGAATGGATGTGTTTGTGACGGAAGATGGAAATGGGCTGAAGATAATAGAATGGGAAAAGGGTGACACAAATCGTGTCTGTGAGGAAGTGAGGGGGTGTGTGCTAGTTGGATTAGAATGGTTGTGTGTATGGGAAAAGTGAAACCGAGTTGTGCCAGGTGAGGTGGAGTGGAGTGGAGGAACCGAGTGAGATGGATAAGGAATGAAGTTGGATTTTAGAAGGTGATAATGAGATGGAGCTCAACGAAGAGATGAGGTGAGATCTAAAATGGGGATTATGAGTTGCATCCGCTAGAGTGAGGGAGTGATCCAATCCGTGGATCTGTAGGTTCTCTTATCCGAAGTGTAAGGGTGATTCTGGGCAGATGGAGTGGAGTGCACATGGTGACAATCCTTATAGTCTAAAGCTTGGTTGCTTAGGCAGACCATCCATTTATCCCCTGGTCCCAAGCATGATCCTTTGCTAAGAATGGGGCTTGTTTCAACCCTTGCCTGTGATACCTCCTATTTTCCCCCTATTTTCTTATTATAGATCACTTATGAATCACTCTTGGGCTTTGAATAACTCAATTTGGGCTTTCTATGTGAACTTAAACTTTTCAAAAATGGAAAAACATGGTTACTATTCGCATGCCCTTTTTCCATATTTCTGACCCAACTTTGAAAAATCATAATTAATTCTAGAAAACTCGAAACTGAGTGATTCCAATTTCTACATTTTTCTTATTAAGTGAAATATAGGGAAAAAATACTCATTGGTTCCAATTCTTGCCCATTTGATACAGTTTATTCAAAAACCACATATTGTCCGAAATGGTTCACTCCAGTTTTCCAGTTTTTACCATAAAATTTGGAAAATCATATCTCTCAAATATACATCCAAACTTTTCAAACTTTATATCCTTTTAAAGCTTTGGATGTGTAGTTCCTAACTGGAAAATTTCAGCCCATTTGGAGCTTATTTGCTATTTTTACTATCACTCTAAACAGATTCATTTTTCAGGGCCTTTAGAACCCTTGAACTTTGAAATCCAATTTTTTTCATAAATTCCTCCAAGACCTCTTTTTGGTCCATTAATCTACCTCTAACATGCATGATTATTCCTTTACCATTCCTTGTTAGTTTAGTCCATTTTCATGCATATATCATTACCCATTCATATGGTTTCTTCTTGTGGATGTTTAGGGGTTACAATCACATCAAACATCAAGAGAGTATATCATCTTAAATATGTACACAAAACCATGCAAACAAAGGCAACCTCTTCATACATCAAGGATCTTTTCCTTACCCTTGCTTGAGCTTGTACCTGCATGGTTAGTGGGTGGGGCATGAGATTTGGGAATCCCAATAGCAAAACCACACAATCAAAACATTGTGAATGTGCATACATAACTTTATGGCATGTGTATGAACATCTAAACATGTGACACATAAACTTCACTTGAATATGCATATGGCCATCGCACAAAAGTCACATTTCATACACAAATCATGCACTTTGCTCATCATAAAAGTTCATGTAACATTCACAAATCATTTTCTTAAACATAAAAAGAGATTAGTAGTTTTGCTACCTCAAGATCCTAGCTTTCCTTTAATCCAACTTCCAAAGTGTTCTTGGTTTTTTTCAAGATGCTCTTGGGAACTCTTAAACCCCTAAAAATCATCGCATAACATGCACATAAACATGCCATCATCAAAATGCAACAAAACTTGCAAAACACATAAAAACCCCCTTTTTTGGTTTTCTAAGTGTCCTACAAGTTCAAGACTTGATTTTTATGGCCCTTTAGGCTTCTAAAATCCATCTCTTAGCTTTACCCTACACAAAACATCATTTTGAAGCCAATGAATCCATCAAAATGCTCGAAAATACAGACTTTCTATTTTTTTTCTTTTAGCTTGGACGAAAATAGCAAAAATAAGGAAAGGAAGGGTTTTTCAACTTTACTCATGAAACCATGTGTTTCCTTGCTTCCAAAACCCCTTTTCTTAACTTTGATCTACTCAAAAACACCTTCCCTTAGACCAAAAGAAATTTGGGCAGCACCTCCCCATAAACATGAGATCCCCATATTTTTTTACAACAACTTAAATGAACAACAACCAACAACTTATCTTTTACCCCTCAAGGAAGAGTTTGCAACCATTTACTACTTTTAAAACGTTCTCTTTTCCATTTTCAACTCTTGAAGTCCTAGCCTTTATCCTCAAAAAGGGAGGCTCATTCAAGGAACAACTCAAGAGAAGGTAGTAGTAGTGGCAAACTCAAGAAAAGAAGGAGATTAGGTTGCAAGAGCATCTTACCTAGTGTTATGGAGCTTGGGTTTCTTCTTTTTTGCTTGGGGAGGAGTGTTTTCTAGAGAGAAGGGAGAGCAAATTTCTGCCCAAGGAGAGAGAGAAAGTGGCGTGAGAAATGGGAGAGGAAGAGAGAGGGATTTGCTTAGTTTAATGTGGTCTCTTGCATTTGTGTGATGGAAATTAAACTTGGAGCCCAATTTGGAAATACTTGCTCCACATTGAGCCACATCACCTTGTCTCCTCCTTGCTGAAAAAGTAATTTTTCCAGACCCCTAGGCGTCAATTTTTGCTGGTTGGGCCTTTGCCTAGTCCAATTAAATGATCCGGTGGCACGCATTTACGTAAAGTACCCTTTACGCGGGTAACTACCTTTTTACTTTTCTGGAGACTTTATCTTTCATGTGGCGCCATTCCCTAGGCCTCCTTGCCTAGGTGGCATCATGTCCTAGTCCATAGCATCTCTGGGTTTCCCTCGTAACTCATCAGGATTCCTCGATTTGCATGTAACACCGTAAAATGGGCTTCTGATAGCCAATTTGATTTAAGGATATGGAAAAATTCTATATTTTTCCCTCATTCTTAAGCTCTTTTCCGTTCCTCAAAATTCTTCCCGGATTTTCCGTAATTAATTTTCTAAGAAAATACTTTTTCGGGGCACTGTTGTTCTCCGTACAACAAAACTGCCCGCACCGAGTACCGGGTAATAATTTTATTAATTACTTTATAACGCAACTAAACTTTTCTCAGTTTGGGTCTCTGGCATTTGAGGACTCCTACTACCTCAAATAATTATTTCTCGGTTGCCCTTAACTTAGAAATCCTTTATTCACCACTTATTTACGAAAATGCCATTACCTTTTTAACTTTTGCTATAATTCCCAAAATGGCATCACTTTTTCTACTCTTTCTTAATTCCAACCTTGCCCTTGGTTGACTTTGACATTTTTTATCAAATTTATTTAAAATGACCATTTTACCCTTATTTTTTAGGCCAAATGACCATTTTGCTCTTAGTCATTTTTATTAAAATCCTTAAGACTAGGGACTTAGTCAATTATGATCCTTCTTATCTAAAGGCATTTTCCTTTCTGTATTTCTATATCCATGGATATTTAATCATCACATAAATACCAGCTTAGCCTTTATTTCCACTCACAGGAAATATACGGATATTACATTGCCCGTTGTCTTCATTTGTTCCTACTCTCTGGGTCCCACTTAGTTATCCTTTAACTGATTTTGTTTCCATTCAGTTTCTTCTTATTTGCATCACTTCCCTTTTGGTTTCTCCACAACATATTTATATTCCTTTTATCTTTTCCAGCATCTGATTCCCGTGTCCTACATATTGAACCCACATGTGATCTCGTGCACTTATGAAATGATAGAAGTTTAGAGAAATGCAAGAAGTGATAAAATATGAAAAAAATATCATAAAATTGTTTTAATATCTCATTAACACAATTAACCTCTAATTGTCACAGTTATGCTCAATTAAGATATCAAGATGTCAATATCAGATACAATTAGTTCCTATAAATAGGGATTTATTAGACTGCCTCCTCCCCTGCTGCTGCAAGCCATGTACTTTGTGCCAGGAGTATTGCGAGCTTCAGAATCTTGACATGCTCATAGGATGGGATGACAATGTGGAGTAGCGCAACTGTGAACTGGCCTTGACCACCGCCACTACTCCAATGGTGCAGCCCGGCATGACCAAAACATCTTCAATTGCATTTCCGTAGTAACCTTAGCTCCAATCTTAGAACCAATCTTCAGTACCCACCATCATTCTCCCTTACCATATGATCCCTCTTCGTCATTGTTGGGGTTATCACTTAGATGCTTTGACGAAAGCATAGGGAAGTAGCAAAGATGATGATGATGATTTTATGATCAATGTAATATCCCAAATTTTATAAACGGAAATAAAGGCCAAAATGATGAATTACGAAAGGGTTTAAGACCCATAGAAAATGAAAATGCCTAAATAAAAAAGAGGATAATTGACTAAGTCTCCAACCTTGAGAATTTCAAGTAAGAATGACCCAAGGGTAAAATGGTCATTTGGCCTAAATGACAAGAGTAAAATGGTCATTTTGAGTAATAAGGAATAGGGAACAAATGTCATCAAATAATAAGGACCTTTTGGTAATTTGGTCAAAAGTAAACAAAAAGTCAAAGTCAACTCAAAAGTCAAAGTTGACCAAAAAGTCAAAGTCGACCAAAATGTCAAAAGTCAACCAAGGGTAAGGTTGGAATTAAGAAAGAGAAGAAAAAGTAATGGCATTTTGGTAATTACGAGGAAAATGAGCCAAGTAGTGGCATTTCCGTAATTAAGGATTTTCAGAGGGCAAAAAGGACTAAGAAATAATTATTTGAGATAGCAGGAGTCCTCAAGCTCCGGAGACACAAACTAAGAAAAGTTTAGTTGGGTCCTAAAATATTTAATAAATTATTACCCGGTATCCAGTGCGGGCAGCTTTGTTGTACGGAGAACAACAGTACCCAAAAAGCCCGAAAAGTATTTACTTAGAAAATTAATTAGTTACGAGGGAAACCCGGAGATGTTATGGACTAGGACATGATGCCACCTAGGCAAGGAGGCCTAGTGAATGATGCCACGTGAGAGATAAAGCCACCGAAAAAGTAAAAAGGTAGTTACTCACGTAAAGGTTACTTTACGGAAATGCGTGCCACCGGATCAAGTAACTAACCGGGCCAAGGCCCAGTCAGCCAACCAGACTTGGAGGGCAAGTAAAAGGGCGCCATTTTCAGCAAGGAATGCCAAGGGGACATGTGGCACAACCTCCATCAAGTATTCCCAAACTTGGTCCCCAAGAATTAGCCACAACCACTCATTTTTCAAGAGGGTTTTCAAGTGACCATTTCCTCTCCATTTCCTCTCAAATTTCGTCACTCTCTCTCTCACCCAAGTCTGAAAACTTTCTCTCTTCTCTCAAGCTCTCAAGACACCGTTTTTGCTCTCTCAAGGTAGAAGAAAGAGCTCACACGCAAGGTAAAGTCCAAGCAACCTCCTTTCTTGAGTCTTGCAACCTCTTTCACCTTTCTAATGGGTTGATTTCTTGAAGGAGTCTCTCTTTTTGAAGATGAGAGGCAAGGATTTCAAAAGGTGAAAATGGAAAATGAGAGGTTTTTTTAAAGAAACAAAAGGTTGCAAACTCTTCTTTAAAGTACTAAAGAGTGTTTGATGGTTGTAGTTATTATTTTGGTTGTACTCATTGGTTCCAGTCCTTACCCATTTGAATTAGTTTATTTCAAAACCGTAGCAATGTCCAAATGGTCACTGTCTTTTTTTCCAATTTTTCCCTTAACTTTGGAAAATCATATCTCTTATTGTACACATCCAAATTTCGTAAAATTTATATCTATTTAAATATTAGGATGTGTAGTTCCTGGCTGAAAAATTTCAATCCATTTGGAGCTCGTTTGCTATTTTAAATAGCCACTAGAAACAGATTCATTTTTCAGGGCCTTTGGAACCCTTCCACTTTGAAAACCAATTTTTCTTTTTGTTACCAAAACCTCTTTTTGGTTCATGATCTTAACTCTAACATGCATGATTAATTTATTATCCTTATTTAGCCTTCTTAGCTCATGATCATGCATGCATCATCCCATATTTATATGTTCTTCATATTGTAGTTAAGTTACAACCCTAACAACTTCAAAGAAAAATAGCATCTTGCATATTTACACAAATCAAGCAAGCATATGCATCATCATCTTCAAGAATCAAGAACCTTTTCCTTACCCTTGCTTGTGCTTGCACCTACATGGTTAGTGGGTGGGGGATGAGATTTGGGAATCCCAATAGCAAAACCACATAATCATAACATAGTGAAT
>JANTPZ010147396.1:0-10949 GCA_025593235.1 Vachellia pachyceras
TATAATGCTACTTTAACACACATATTAACAATTCATCTTTAGTTTTCAAGACTACCAGCTGATGATGTCATGGCGCAATGTGTTCTCAGGTGCTTTTGAAAGTAAGTTGGTTTCCAGGAACTTGTTCAATCGCTTTTGAAATTTCGGCGAGATATAATAACTTGTGCAAATTCTAGTAAAGATATTTACTGGTTCAGGGATAGACCAAATATATTACTAAATATTTGAAATGCATGTGAAACCCTCATTGTTAAAAAAAGGCTTTCAAGAGAGGCATCTGCAGAACCTTTGTCTGGATTAATCAGTTACTTGAATATATAGTGATATAATTAAAAAAATGTTGGATGCTAGATAACTTAAAAGGGTTATAAAAGTAACTCCTGAAATGTTATTATTTGAAAATTTATTGACGGCAAGGAATTTATCCATTTTTAAATACAAAAATACACAGCTTAAGTAAATAAAATTTGCATACTATTCTTTTAAATAATACTTTTGACGTTAAAAACCTAAAATAAAGAGCATAAAAAATAGCAGTGATGATGATGACATGAAACATTAGTGTATTTTTCTTGAATTAGTGTTAAAATCTACTTTCTCAATGTAATTTATCGCCTAACGTAAATATGCCACTTAACACAACACTATTTAAAATAGGCATAGGTAGGAGTACTGTCAGATTTATGGGCGGAAGAAAAGCTTGCGACAACTCACATGCCATGTAGTGATGTAAAGTTTGTGATTAAATTCTGCTGGCCGTATAACTAAACGCCGTTATACATAGGAGTGATTCATTCTAGGAAAATACTACGTACTTTTTGCAGGCGTTAACAGTTTTAAAGCATATTTATAACTTCTACGGGTTTGTAGTTAACCGACATTTTATTAGATTCGTTTCCGTTTAGGAATGTGATGGAAAAGTATTTTTACTCAAGATGAGGTAAATATGTGAAGGAGATTATCTCGTTTTTCAAAAAAGTACTATTAAATGTGCTTTTGAGACTCCTTAACGGGTTACCATGCAGCATTATTGTTTTAGAAAAATGAGAGGGGCACTTTCTGAGGAGACGATACCGTTCATACACGATCACGGAACAGTAAAACTGTGATCATATTCCCCCCTTTCGGGTTACAGACTGATCGTATCGAATATTTGCGTGTAACGATTATTAATAACTTTAGCACTCAAATTAATAAAGAGAAGAAGAATAAATAAAACAAGGAAGAGGTTTTTTTTGATTGAAAACAAGGTCAGAACCAATATAGCTGTGCGTATGGAAGGGGGGGGGGATGAAGTCAAAAAGAAAATGTTATCGCTGTAGTTCTAGACGGCAAAAATGAGCGAACGTGTTAAAGTTAAGCACCATTATTCCCTTTTGTGTTTCTTCTTCTTCTTGTCTTCCCACTTGGTTTCTTTTACTTTTGGTTTCTTCTTCTTGTCTTCCCACTTGTGTTTCTTGAGGTGGTGTGTTTTGTTGGCGTAAGCGCACACTCTCCACTCAACGTCAAATCATATTCCAGAGGGGGCAAATACTCTTTCCACCTTTTCACTTCAATCTTGCTATTTTGATGTCTACGTAGTAGAGTATATGCAATTCATATCACTGTATGCAGGAGCAGGAATAGATGTGTTCGAGATAAAATTTTTTTCGTATACTTATTTCAATTTATGTGAAATTATTCTTGTAACGGATTCGTGAATTCCATGCGTACAGATATATATATATCATTAAATAAGGGCTTAATTGGCTTGTAAATAGTAATATCAACCTCGGGTCTGAAACCAGCTGTAGACATTATTACATATGAAGAAAGGGCACCATGAATGACACACGATCACTGCTTTTTAATTTGTTCAATTAAAATACAAGCTTCATATCTTGAAGATTCAGTGGGAACCAGACGAGATTGCAGCATTTTAATTACATGCCGCCTTTCCCAAGAAAGCTTTCCCTATCCTTAAAATATATTGGTATTATTATTTTGACATCGTTGTTTTGTAAAAATTTTAAAAACAGGCCCCCCGGGGGGCACGGTGAGGGGGGAAAAAGGTCTACCACCCTTTCTCTCTCTCACATGCCCCCACATACGTAGCACGTGCGCCCACTTTTCATTTTTATCGTACTAATTTGTTTGATAGTATGAGATTATAAAAGGGTTTAGGAGAACATTAATATATATATATTAATTGTGGCCAATTGAAATGATAGAAGGTATATGTGTATATATATGCTAAGAATCAAAATGCCATATATATATGTATCAAGATTAGCATTGTAAGAAGAACACTTTTTTGGAAATAAGAAAACTAAGAAATGCTAGCCAGTGGTGCGTTTGTTGTATCCATGAGTTGATCGATAGACGGAAATACGTGGGATGGAAGTTAATACGAAATTACAATAAAAAGCAATATGGGGAAGGAAGGAGATTATATATATATATATATATATGCTGGGTCTATGCCTCTCGTACCCACATATGCATGAATCCAACCCATTCCTCCTATAAATATGCAGCCCTAGGAAGCCTTTCTTTTTCACCACAAAATCTCTTCTCTCTCTAGAGATATAACATATATATGTATATCCTGCTGATATAATCTTTCGAGTCAGTATTTGCCTGTGCAGAAATAGAGAGGCGTGAAAATGGCGTCTACGAAAGCTAGCCAAGAGTGTCACGGCCAAGACTCTCCTTACTTTGTGGGATGGCAAGAGTACGAGAAGGATCCACATCACGCCATTGAAAATCCCTACGGAATCATCCAGATGGGACTGGCCGAGAACCAGGTTTGCTCGTTTTTTCATCAACATAAACCCACACCCACACACCCTTATATCTGTTTTCCCATTATCATTGTGATTATTCTGTGTGTGCATACCCGTTTTTCCTCTGGTTAGAAAAAGGAAGACCCGTTTTTGGGGGTGGGGGCACAACTAGAAAGGACGCGGCAAAATTGTGTGCACATTCTGAGAAACCTGACAAATACTTTGTTTGAAGTGATCCCCAAGCACTATATATATGTGTGTTCTTGCTTGTGCTTTTCTTTTTAGCTTGGGAATGAAATTGAAGGTGTTTATTTGTAGCCCCATAAACTGACATGTTTTGTACGTAATGATGGATCATACCAGCTGTCATTCGACATCGTTGAGGCTTGGCTGGAGAAAAATCCCCACGTCTTGGGCCTCAAGAAAGATGGAGCTTCCGTCTTCAGAGAGATTGCCCTATTCCAGGATTATCGTGGCTTGCCCTGCTTCAAAGACGTAATTATTAAGCCTATTTCCTTACTTCTCACTCACTAATAATGCTTGCTAATACGCATAAATACCGTCATGATCATGTTTGGTTGTCGTATTGTATGTGTGCGTGTACGTACACCTCATAACTTCTCTTGAACGAGTTTGCGCACATACGACAGCCAAACACGTCTTTAACGTAGGAGTGAACTAAATAATTGACCATTTGTGTCACCCGTGAACAAGAACAGGACAGATTAAGTTAATATCGCAGGTTTATATTGAAAGTTTATCATGATGGTGATGCAGCATTTTCTCTCAAATAATGTTTCTCAGAAGTTTAGAACATAAATATTCTTACGATGGCGCATGCATGTCAACCAAGAGTTATTATGGAATATAAAGTATATAAATTGAACTCATACCGAGTACGTACGAACATCCCATTACGTAGTCTCATAACTTTAATTTTTTTTCCATCTCTGCTCTCTTGACTTACAGTGTAACAAATACGCTCCTCTCCGCTACGCGGAAAACTAAAAGTAGAAGGATCTTAATTAATTAATTTAGACGTTATTAGAATTAAGCTACTTGCATGCACTACACATCACATCAACTTCTAGGAGACATGAAAAAATTGACGCAAGACAAACATTCTAAAAAAATGAACAAAAGCTTCCAAGGCATGGAACAGAAAAAAGTGTTTTAGCCATTTTTAATCATGAGTATATGAAATAAGCAGGCACTGGTGGGGTTCATGGCAAAAATAAGAGGGAACAAAGTGAACTTCGCTTCGGACAGACTGGTTCTCACCGCCGGAGCTACATTGGCCAATGAGATTCTCATGTTCTGCCTTGCTGATCCCGGCGAAGCTTTCCTTCTTCCCACTCCCTACTACCCTGCGTACGTTTCTCTTTTAGATTAATGGGTTCTTCTTTAGTTATTACTCTAAAAAGGACCAGTGATAATTCATTAACTCGTGTATGTTTTTTTCAGATTTGATAGGGATCTCAAGTGGAGGACTGGTGTCGAAATAGTTCCCATACATTGCTCGAGCACAGATGGTTTCAGAATAACTCCCTCTGCTCTGGAACAAGCCTATGAACAAGCCCGATTACTGAATCTGAACGTCAAAGGGGTCTTAGTGACTAACCCTTCCAACCCTCTGGGCATAACCTTGAGCAAAACCGAGCTGAACCTTCTCCTGGATTTCGCCACTGAGAAGAAGGTTCATGTGATAAGTGATGAAATTTATTCAGGCACAGTCTTCGACTCGCCCGGTTTCGTGAGCATCATGGAAGTAGCACAGGAAAAGACCATGGACGACGCTGGGCTGTGGAGCCGCATCCACATTGTTTATAGCCTGTCAAAGGACCTTGGCTTGCCTGGCTTCCGAGTGGGCATGATCTACTCAAATAACAACGTGGTGGTGGACGCAGCCACCAAAATGTCAAGCTTCGGACTGGTGTCCTCTCAGACTCAGTACCTGCTGGCCAACTTACTATCCGACGAGAGTTTCACCGAGGAGTACATGAAGGAGACTCAGAGGAGGCTGAAGAAGCGAAGGGAAATGCTGGTTTCTGGGCTGAGAAATGCAGGGATTGGGTGCCTGAAGAGCAACGCGGGGCTGTTCTGCTGGGTGGACATGAGGCACATGTTAAGTTCAGAGAGTTTTGAAGCAGAGGAGGAGCTTTGGAACGAGATTCTTTCGACTGCCTGTCTGAACATATCTCCGGGATCATCATGCCACTGCTCTGAACCGGGGTGGTTCAGGATCTGCTTTGCTGATATGTCTGATGACACTTTACAAGTTGCAATGCGACGATTGGAGGCGTTTGCTGACTCATACCGTGACTCGGAAGCTGACACTTATTTCTGAACTCTGGAGATAACAAAGCTTAGTGAAGCTTTGTTGCCCTCTAAGTAGTTTGCAGTTTGCTCCATTGTTTGTGTGTGTGTGTGAGGCTAGTGGTGATTAGGTTTGAGCTTGCTCGTTAGCATGTATGATCGTTCCATGTGTAATATTACCGCTCCGTTTGTCCAAGAAAAAAAAACTTTACCGCTTCATACTATATATGAATAACTTTTAACGTGCATCGACGGAATTAAAAAAAATTTAACAAGTTGTCTGTAGGTAGTAAATATAGAAACTTTCATGTCATAAAAAAAATACATACTTTCAAAATCATACTACAAAACACCAACATTTAATAAAATAAGGGGTAAAAAGGAGAAACTAATAATAAAAATTAATGACATTTTTTATAATTAGAACAGAAAATAATCCTTTCTCTCTATTTTATAAATAAAATGAGACCTTTTGTTGATATAGGAACAAAGTAATTCTTATAGATAACAGACCAATTGTAATGCCATCTCCCGTTTTGAATATAAGGTTTAATTTGTAAAGTTCTTAAATATAAGATTTAATCTATAAAGTAAATTGCATTATGAACCAAATTTTATATTTATTACTCAATAACAATAAAGTCTGGCACCATTAGGTGGCGGCCAAATGCTAAGTGGTATTTAAAATCATTTACCATATATTTCACGCAAGAAGAATTATGAACAAATTTTCGCCTTTAAAAAAAAGATATGGCTATGCCTAAGCCTATTCATAGGTGGCGATTGGGGAGGACACAAATGTATTGGACTCCTCATGGTAGTTGTGTTCTGCTCACGCCATCTCTATGAATCACAATCAGCTTTCGCAAATAGAATCGAAAATTACTAAGCCACTGGAGTATTCCAAATCAATTATGAGTGGCAACTGAACGATTTGGTTGTATAATGAATTGACTTGAACCTTTCAGTTTTTGGTGTGCGTGTGCATAAATCAGAACTTCAATCTTGACATCCAATTTCGAAAGATCTCTGCAACTTTTCTTGATATCCATATGGACCATATCAACATTGTTACATTAACTACCAAATTAAGCTCACATCACTTTTAACAAATTTAATGGGCTAATTTCCTCAAGACAAAAAAAAGGCAATTGTTTCTCCCCCGCCCAACCTTTGCAGAGTTATTTTTCATCAATCCGCTCAACCTTTACTTCAGAAGTAACATCAACTTTATGAGGTAGCAGTAGGCAGAGCAGCTGAAACAGGCACAAATCTTGCCCTTATCACATGTGCAAGATGTAATGGAAAAGATAGTTTGTATTTTCATCATGGTGCTGCTAGCACCCAGGGTGCAATCTGTACAAAGATGAACCCAAAAATTGAACTTTTCCATCTATATCCTATCATGCCATTCATGAAGCCTCCAAGCCAGAGGAGGAAAAACTACCCTCTTCTCGATTCTTCGCCTCTTCCTTCGAACTTTTCCAATACCACAGTGCCTGCATCAGTCCTCCGTTCGCTACATGCAAAAGAAAAACCCGAGCTTGTATTCCAAAGAATGCAGAGATGATCTTCACAAACACAAAAAAGCAATACATCCCCAAAACTTGTTGGTTCAGACCTTTATCCTGCCAAAGCACAAGCCATAGAAAACACAATCACATAAATCAATTGTAACAGGTAAAACAACTGAGCAATATAAAAAAAGGATTAAAGATGTACCTTGGAGATACAAAACAATTCTTGCGATGTCTCCTTCAAGAAGTCAGCCGTCAGGCAGCCAATCAAGAGGCCTATGGGAATCACTAGCTCACGGTTTATAAATAATGTATACACAATGTCTGAGATGGAGCTGAAGATAAAAAATAAAACAAGGGACCACTTCAACCCCTCTCTTGCAAGAGAAATCAACCTATCTACAAGTTTGTGCTCGGCTTTACTCCAAGGAAATTCCTGAACTGAGATTGGCAACACTTCTCTAAGCTTCTCCTTCATGTTTCCAATCTGTAATTTAACCTCATCAGGCTCATTATGATCTGCCATTGAGATCTTCATTAAACATGTTCTGTCATGGAGCGTTTGCCGGGGAAGTTGTATTGCTGGGCACCTTGGGAGTTGACATGGTTGGCCAAGAAAAAACTTAATCTATCCAAAGCGGAAGTTGTATTGCTGGGCACCTTGGGAGTTGACATGGTTGGCCAAGAAAAAACTTAATCTATCCAAAGCACAAAATGACATGTAGCTAAGAAAGAATGAATATTAAGATGATCTCAATTTGAAATTACGCCAACATCATTTTGGTTGACAGTTCACATTGTCTAAAATAATAATTGTGGAAACTACAACTTAAGCGGAATCAAATAGACATACATCATGCATAGAAA
Source organism: Vachellia pachyceras (assembly GCA_025593235.1). Lineage (NCBI taxonomy): Eukaryota > Viridiplantae > Streptophyta > Magnoliopsida > Fabales > Fabaceae > Vachellia > Vachellia pachyceras. Next base: position 7,466 of record JANTPZ010147396.1, read on the forward strand.
AAAATCGAAGAAACATGTCATAAACGTGCAAAATACAAACCCAAACCTAGTTTTCTTCGGTATGTCACACAGATGTCCACTGCAGTTTTTAGATAAATGATTCTCTAAGTCGGTCATGGATTTCCAAATTACCAATAAATTAGAGACAAAAACCATGCTTTGCCAAAAAGAACTAGATCATTTTTTTGGCATGATTAAGAACCCGCAGTAATTTAACGGAGTTTCAAGGGAAGAAACCAATGGCATTGAAGTTCCGGAGCCGTTAAACATAAATTCCACAACTTTTCGGCTTCAGAAGAAAATGCTTTATAGGGAAAGAAAAAAAGACATGAACGATGTAAGCTACAGGAGAACGAACAAGAGATAGGAATTTGCAAGCTTACCTGAAACTTTGGAGTCGTAGAAATTGGAAGCGAAGGCAGAAGCGCCATTGACACGAGGCTTCAGCAGTTGACTCGCGACTGGCAATATCTTCAACCTCTCACCCATCCATCCATGCTTCCCATCTCTAGGGCTGAGCAGGACAGTATTGGGCCTGATGAAATGGGCCTTGACTTCTATCTGGACAGGCGTAAGGCCCAATATAATAATAACAGGCCTGGAGGGACTGAGACAGTGATTTTTCTTTTTAGCCGAAGGAGAGCTGATACATTGGGAAAAGGAAAAAAATGGTGGAATATTAGAATGTGTGGTTGGGGTCATCAATTGGGAAACAATTAACGATTAAAACAAATTAGTCAGGCGATGTCTAAAGAATATTTGATGTTAGTGAGTGTCATAATCAGATGATAAACAAATAAACGCTATTCCAATTAGCTAAAGCACAGGGATTTGATTAGTATCTGCGAATTAGAGATGGATTATTATTAATTATTATAATTAGAAAAACAAACACAAGTTGTCGTTTGGCTATTGTCAGGATTGAGGCGTGCCCTGGCTATATAGGACCTTCAATCACGGACATGCGTTGGTTCTTATTATTAATATTATCCAGCGACATTCATTTGGCATAATTGACAGAATTATATAAATTGCTGTTCGCTAACTCACAATTGTCAAGTTTCAATGATATCATGGTTCTATCACTTCTACCTTGCAGGATTCTTCTCTTGCGTTTTTTTCTGTGTTGGGGATATTCCCTTGCACTTTACAGGGCGATATTAGACTTAATTGTCCTCTCACATCTGGCGTGCCAATTATTAAATTTTATGACTCAGTTTTAAGTTCTTAAGTAATTAAAAGTACTGATACTATGGGGAATATCATCAACAACGCTGAACCATGTGTTTAAAATGCCCTGCCTTGCTTCATCAAGAAAAGCACACACCCAGTTTGGTGTCCTTGTACAGACCCCAAAACCAGAGGGAATTGAAGCAGATTTGAATAGAAGATTGTGATGACATCCTTTGGCGCAGTTATTGTGTAATTGAAAGATTTGCAGAAGAATAAGCCAATGGGCCCTATACGTTTGAAACTTCTATTAGACTAAGTGTCAACCAATTTTATCAAATCATGACCATGGCTTACCAATGAATCCATAGTAGTCAACAAATATTCAAGTTGTATAATGCAAGACAATCACTTCTTTTACAGTTTGCGATAATTAACCAAGTAAGAATTGGGAGGTCTATATCTAAAGCATATCCCTAATTAATCACTTCTTCTTTGTCTTTGCTCTTCACGCTGTAATATTTACAGACTAATTAACTAGACGGCCAGATCAGACTTTCCTAGGCATGTATAGATAGGACGGCTGGCTATAGACAGGAAACTATATGCTCGGACAATTTACATTACCCTATTGATTTCTACCAAACGTCTTATACAAGCAATTAGCTAGCACACAGCTTTAATGAGGTACCTGTGATGATGAGGCAAGCATTTTTCAAACAGTTAGTTTTCTATCAATATCACAGACGAAAAAGAAGGCGTTTGTGGTACACAGTATGATTTTCTAATTACTAATCCTTTGACCTTTAACCAATTATATAACGCACTGAACTTACAAATATCCTCCCCATCTTTGAAATTTCATTAAATGATGGATATGTATTTCGGTCATTGAATTGTTTAGAGATGTGGATATACCAGCTCTGGGTCAAATAAAGTAGGCATGCATCTTAACAACATTGTTAGTCACAGAGACATCAAATATATTACAAGTCCAGCTGTTAATTGTTTCAGGAAAAGGGTGGACCAGAGTCCACTACTATTCTTAGTCAGCACAAGAATTTCGTAGACTCAAAGAATAATGCATAAATAGGATTGGGATCCAATGCGAAATAGTGCAACATATTTAAAACAAGTGTAGTTCCCACGTTGGTGCTGCTCTTGGTCTGGTAATTATAATAATTATTAAACATGTACAATAATTACCTTAGGGCTTATTATTATATGGAGAGCGTGCAATCCAAGATTACTTCTCTAAACTAGCAAAGATTTATAATCCCTCTAACAGATATCAACTAATAAATAAATTCCTCGTTATGGCCACATTTGTAACCATATGCGTTTCAATTTTGCGAACAACCTTTAGCTAGGCGAGCTCCTTGAACATTCCCTATATGTACGTGTAATACTCGTGCTTGAGATCTCTCTCGTAGGTAATTTAGGTTACGGGGCTCTAATCATCATATTGGATTGATGAGATTATGAAATGCATGATTATATACTTTTTGACCTCGGGACCATCAATGCTTACAGTTTGACAAAACCCTTTAATAGGATTCAACTATATACCAATTAATTAATATATAGGGGAGGATGGAATGGGAAAATCAAGAAATATTATACAGCAGAGAAACAGAAACGAAGGACAGTGTTAACTCTAATCTACGTTCCATCTGTGCATAAATAATGCAGCACATTATTAATCAGCAGTCTAGCAATGAGTCTATATTATTAATGTCGATTTTTTTTTTGCCCCACAAAATCACAGTATATCATGTGCATGTATACTATATGTGCAAGTGATCTGTGGAAGTTTGAGAGAAATGATTTCTTCCGTCATTGGGTGCCTTAAACATAATAACTGTTATTATGGAGAGTCTCGTCTCCTAAAACTTACGCTCTTCATGATAATCTTATATATTTTTGTACTGTGGTAAAGAAAAATCATGATCTAGAAATTGTAGTTTGTGTAGTCTCCCTCGCCTAATACTGCAAAGCATTATGACGCTGATTCTTCAAGCATCAATATAGTCTGCAAACTAAAGCAAACTAACTGTACATGAGAAGCTGAACTTGGTCAATGTGGGCCAAAGATCAACAAGTTTATACCCTTAAAGCCTGTAAGTAAGTAAATTTTCAGTGTGACAGAAGATTTCAAAGAATAAATTTATTTCAGTTTCCTGCTGAAGAATAGTCAATAGAATATATAGAGATTCTACTCATCTACTTAGCTATGCACAGAAATGACTCAAAGTGGCGATGACGATAAGGCTTAAGTTGAAATACGTACGATCATAATCTTCCCATGTGCTAT
>JANTPZ010147396.1:10969-30854 GCA_025593235.1 Vachellia pachyceras
AAAATCAAGAAATATTATACAGCAGAGAAACAGAAACGAAGGACAGTGTTAACTCTAATCTACGTTCCATCTGTGCATAAATAATGCAGCACATTATTAATCAGCAGTCTAGCAATGAGTCTATATTATTAATGTCGATTTTTTTTTTGCCCCACAAAATCACAGTATATCATGTGCATGTATACTATATGTGCAAGTGATCTGTGGAAGTTTGAGAGAAATGATTTCTTCCGTCATTGGGTGCCTTAAACATAATGGCTTCGTTTGGAAACCCGTTGGGAAAACGGACACAGATTCCGAGGTACTTTATGTGAGAGGAATTTTGTCTCGGCTTGCGTGAGAATGGGTTTGGGGAGCCAAAACGGACTCCCCAACATGTTTCCAAACGCAGCCAATAACTGTTATTATGGAGAGTCTCGTCTCCTAAAACTTACGCTCTTCATGATAATCTTATATATTTTTGTACTGTGGTAAAGAAAAATCATGATCTAGAAATTGTAGTTTGTGTAGTCTCCCTCGCCTAATACTGCAAAGCATTATGACGCTGATTCTTCAAGCATCAATATAGTCTGCAAACTAAAGCAAACTAACTGTACATGAGAAGCTGAACTTGGTCAATGTGGGCCAAAGATCAACAAGTTTATACCCTTAAAGCCTGTAAGTAAGTAAATTTTCAGTGTGACAGAAGATTTCAAAGAATAAATTTATTTCAGTTTCCTGCTGAAGAATAGTCAATAGAATATATAGAGATTCTACTCATCTACTTAGCTATGCACAGAAATGACTCAAAGTGGCGATGACGATAAGGCTTAAGTTGAAATACGTACGATCATAATCTTCCCATGTGCTATTCAAAACTACAAATTTGTCATGGCTTCTTTCTTTTCTCCAAGAGGAGCATAGATAACTGACCCACGAAAAGTCCCGAGAATGCTTTGCCGACAGTACTCTTGCTTACATTTATTATGTATGCATGAGAAAAATGACGAACAATTTTTTATCATTTTTCAAATAAAGCCATATTGAATTTGTATATTTTATAATTTGTATAGTTTCAAGTTTTTTAATTAAAAAGTTACAAGTATTTTTTATTTGGACCAACTTTATAGCAAAATTTTGAAGTAATCATCCTCCACGCAAACCTTCCTGTACCATCCAGTTTGGAATAGATGAGACAATCTCTGGTACCCGATATATGATCTTGTTTGAAATTCCCATCCAGAATTTACCCATCTATAAGCATAATCATACATTAATTTATTGTGTGAAAGACAACACATAACAACAGCATAATCAGACGTGAACAATAATATGTCGACACATACACGAGGAGGTCAGATAAACTGAAGTGTTAGTAAAGCAAGCAATCATGGAAAAGCTAGAGATCATCCGCAGAGACATATAACATGGCCAGCTATATATATGTACATATATAGCTAGCTGAAGAAAACACTATATAAAGGAAACCAGTAGAAGATTCCCTCTATAATTTGCTACGTACAAAAGGCTAATCAAAGCAGTGAACAATGTACATGATAAACTAGTGGGAGCCTGGAAACCTCAACTCCTGAAAAGAAAACTCCTGATGAGGTGGTGGCATACATTCACAATCGGAGGAAAGTAGAGGAGGACAAACTATGGTATTGGTGTCACACGTGTCTATCTTATCGTAATTATGATTGATCAAATATTCAAGCCCATCTAGCAGGTTAGGTGGATAAGATACAGACATTTCGTCAGTGCTGCTTCCTTGCCCCAAGTTATTAAGTCCAGAGTGGTAATGGTGGAGATGAGGGAATTGTAGTTGGTTATTGTTCATAGCGCTTGCAGAAGAAGAAGAAACTTGATAAATTGGTGATTGTGAGGAGGGAGAAGCAGCATCTGGTAATTGAAAGTTGAGCCCATCATCATCAGGCTGGTAAGAAAACGTTAATCCAAGCTTGATAAGAAGTTTTCTAATGGAATCTTGGTCGTTGAAACCTTGGACTTGGTCAGATGAGTTTGGCAAGGGTGGCAGCACAGGTATCATCTGATGGGGATGAGGCCAATACGGTTGCTGTTGTTGAGCCTGAACCTGACCAGTGCCATAATGTTGAGGAAAGATCGATGAATTCCCAACAATACTCTTATTATTCACTCCCTGCTGCTTACTCTTGCCCCTACAACGTCCCTGTTGTTCTTTACGGTGCTTTCCCAGAAGCTTCTTCTTCAACCTTGTGTTCCAGTAGTTCTTTATATCGTTATCTGTTCTTCCTGGCAATTGAGCAGCAATCACCGACCACCTGCGGCCACCAGTTCACCCAATACCAAACCCAACAAAAATCATTAGTTAGTGAACAGACAAGAGTAGGTAAAACTAATTACAGTTGTGGGTTAGACATGATTGCACCTGCTTCCAATGCTAAGGTAGAGGCTGCATATGATGTTGTCTTCTTCTTCGGAGAAACCTCCGTGCTTGATGTTGGGGCGAAGGTAGTTCAACCATCTTAGACGGCAACTCTTCCCACATCTCTTCAGCCCTGATTCACAATAATCTAACAAATTAACTGCCTCCACTTTTCTTTCAAACATTTCTAGGCTATATAGGTAAATACAAAACCTAGAACAATCGAGGTGTGTGTGTGATAAATTGATCAATACCGATCTTTTGTGGCAAAGCGATCCAGTTACCGCCGGTGCCGTGTTCTTCAATATAGGACTTGAGCTTCGCATCTTCTTCTGGGGACCAAGGGCCTCTCTTCACGTTCGCTTTGTCGCAGCAAGGAGCTCTTCCCATGTTGCTGCTCAGACCTTGTTTGGACTTTGGAGAATCTCTTCTTCTCCCTTTGCAGCCCCGAGTCAGAACGAGGAGAGATTTATTAATAATAAAAACTGGGAGGAGATAAACATGATTTCTTTACAGAACCTATCTTACTATTATTATATACAAGAGTTGTGGCACACACAGCGGCTCATGGTATTGAAAATTCTTGAAATTTAGCACTGCCAGAACAGAAGAATAAGCTTCGTTCTGTTGTCTTTCTTAAACATTGGAATCAATTTATATTAAATACCTGTTTGATGGATATTAAAATAATTATATTTATATAAATTAAAATACCTGTTTGATTCTTAATTATTTATATATTCTTCAGCACCAATGATTCGATTATCTAACACCATTAACGGCATTTGATTATTACCATTTTGTTGCACAACTCTTGCACATTTACATTGAGTTGTAAGAGCTTTTTCTTAACAACTTAACAGTATACATATCGATTATTTCTATTACATGAAAGGACTCAAATTAATCCATATATATACTGTGGACACACAAATCTAAGCACCTAAATTGAACTTCTCAAATAACATTGAAGTAACCCCTGAATTTTTAATTATATTATTCCTTTTAGTATTTACTATATGTATTAAGGTTCGTTCTGCATTATTTCGGTTATCAACCATTTTAACTACAAACCCTAATTTAGTGCTCAATGCATGGCGACTGTAGATAATCGATAATGCATGTTGCTAACCCTAGTTGACCCTCCCTATCAGTACTCTCATCACTTGGACTAACTCTGAAATATTTGTCAGTGTGCTCATTGTAGGTACCAATGCCTTAATTAGTAGGCCGTCTGAGTTCCTCCCTTTTTTTCAAAATCATATCTTTTTTAAACTTCAAAACTACTGTCAATAATAGAGGTGAAATTAAATAGAAGAAACAAAAAAATGAGAAGGGTGATAATTACGAAACTGAAATGATATGATAGACAATTATTACAATATAAAGTGGAAGGAGGATAAGACAAGGCATGTAGTCTAAGAAGTTGAGAGACAAAGAAAGATAATTTGATAATAAATGTTGCGGGGTCATTAATTCAACAATCAAACCATCCAAGTCCAAGTGGAAGAAAAACACACGATGTTGAAATTAAGAATCAAATGAAGTCAAATCCATCTCATTTACACATTAGAAAGAGGGTTGCAAACTTTCTAGAAGCAGGAGATGAAGAAAGACATTGAGATGTGGAAAAAATGTGGATATAATATTTTCCGTTTTGGTTGGTGAACAAAACGAGCAACAAGATAATTATTAGTGACCAGTGAGCTAGCAGTCATATGTATACTCTATCTATGTAAAAGCTGAACAACGAGTAATCAGATATCACACATCAGCTTCATAAAGGAGAGCTTCCAAGTCAAAGACGGGTTGAGTCAAAAAAGTCACAAGAAGGTGTGCCAGAAAAGGGGAAATTTCGTCACCATAAGTTAGAAGTGGACACCATAGTGTCTCATCAGCATCGTCATTTGGTTTGACCTTAAGGCCTTTAATGTGGTCACTCTTTAGTGCTTCACAGACCTCATCTAGTAGTGCACCAGCTAGCGCAGCCATGTTATATAGCAACACATACGAACACTCCAAGGACTTATTCTCTTGTACATACATATCGAATTTTCACTCAGACTACGTCCTTCATTTGTAATTCAAACTCAAAAGTCTTTACGACTGCAACAAATCATCATCGGTTAAAAGGTTTTCTATTCTCATCGCTACAGACCCCAAAAATAAGCAAGAATGCTCCGCTTAATTTGACTGTTGTCTGGTTGATCTCATCCTTTTCCCATCTACAATCTTGCATTGTACATAGAACTTTAAAAGGGTATAAGGCTAACTAATTCTTCTTTTGGATTATATGTGTTGCTGTAGCCAAGTTATGATAATTTTGATTAATTAGGACAATTAAGAGTAGATTTTATATACATTCTCTAAATATTAACGTAAACAACTATATCATATGAAATTTGTCACAAAATGATAAGTTTAAAGTCAATGAGTCGACTGTTAACTACATCAGCATATTATTCAAATCAGACATAGGATCTCACTAAACAGACTGTGTACAAAGAGCCAAAACTAGCCCTATTTACCTTGTTTTTTGGCTAATTAATGTTTACCTTGTTTATGAGATCTGAGTATTGCTTGTGCCTGATTCCTTGACCACGAATTAACCATATTCTCAAATAAATAACAGAAATGCAATCTCAAAAGGTTTGTCCATAAAGGATAGATAAGGGACTAGGGGAAGCGACTGAGTGAAAAGATATGACATTGACACGTCCGTGGAAAGGGCTAGCGGAGAATGGAAGCAAAGCAAATTAATCTGTACAAGCCCCAAACTCGTAAAAGAATAATAATAAAGGGGGAGGACAAATCAAGGACTTGTTAATAGGGCAACGCAGCATATTAGACTTATATAATTTCCCAGTATGATTTGACTTGAATGTTTGAAAAATCAATCATCGTCGATGATCGATCTCATTAATTTATCGGTACAGCTGAAGCCAACTTCGTCTCTAGGTTTTATTATCTTTTATCTTTAACCTAAAAAGTGGTCTTCGTCCATAACAGCTGGTAAAAGCACGAGCAAGCCTGTAGTGAATCTCTTGAGATGACAGTTTATCGTTGTGATATCTCAGCAATTTGCATTCTCTATGTGAAATACAAAAAACGCTGCGATTTTGAAATGGGATACAAAGGCACAAGATTCAATCACAGTAACCGAAGAAATGTTATATGACTGGGTTTTATGTGTATATTCCACAGCCAAAGGGAAAAACCAGTGATTTCCGGTAAAACTTGCTTGTCATGAGAGTGACTAAATGGTTGGATTAATCCCTAGCGAATAGGGCACTGGAGATTATAAAACGTTAAAAAACCTGTGGGCATCAGTTAAATATTGATGGATCCAATAATAATCATGGAAGCTTTAGGATTACACCAATCAGTTGGCTTTCGTGGCCTTTGGAGTAGCTAGCTAATACTGGGTCCCTCTTACCTTCCCTTACTGTTGCCAGGTTTCTGTTTATAAATTATCTCGTGTATGCGTATACCATTGTGATCTACCGATCTTGTACCCTGTGAAAGTCTGAGTCATGAGGGGATCTTGATTCCGTGTGTAGCACAGATCCATGGGAGCCATCCTTTTTTCTCATTCTTATTTTAAGCGACATGATCAGAGCAGTGAGCTCCATGGAGCAACAAAGAGAGAGACAAAGTATAACAATTGCCTTATTGATAAGGGAATTGCTTTTTGGATGATGATTCTTAAAGGAAAGGGCAATGTTCTACTTGTATACAAAATTTAACCCCTCCTTCCAAGAATCCATAGATGTGGGACTATTTTTCCCACCTATTTCAACAGTGTAGGCATCGTAGGCTAATTGAAACACTGGGCCATATGGGTTCCTCTGCTTTCTCCTCTTTACTCGTCCACTTAAATAAGACACACACGACAGTATTCAAATACTATGATGGATTACATGTTGGGAGTGGAAAAATTCGGTAATAAAAAATATAAATTCCAATTTAGAGGGTGTTGCCTACTGGGCCATGTTTAAAAACAGCAGCAAGTGGGCTGATATAGATAGATGATCGGCCCGTGTATTTGACAGAAAGAATGGGCTGGTATGAATATGGGCGAAAACTTGACTTGGCCCAAAATTCTGGTCAGCAATCCAGCTAGAGACGTGCATGGAGCGCAAATCCAAGAACACCCCTTTCAAGCAGTCCATCGGCTAACGGTCTGTTTGATTGGGGGAAAGTGATGAAGAATGAATTCTTTTGGTTTAAAATTTTGAAGGGGATGGGACCAAAAATCTACCCCCCATTTCCTCCCCTCCCCTTATTTTCATTCCCTCCAAAATAGGGTTTTTTTTTAGGGGAGCCAAAAATCATGACTATTTTATCTCCATCCATACCCCTCTTGAATCAAGGTTAAAAAATGCCATGTTCACAATGCTTCTTCCTCTGCACCCGTGTTCTCTTCTCTAGCCAATGTTAGCTCTCATCTCGCCTACATTGTCCTGGACCATCGCTGAAATGTCGTAGTGTGTGAGTATTTTGATGAGCATGTGCGCCCATGGATGTGTGTGTATATTGTGCAAGCAATGTTAGGAATTTCTTATGTGCTTGTTTTGTGTTTTGAGTTACTAGCCTGTTATAGTTTACTGCTAGTGCTTCATTATTGATATAATGTCTGAAATTAAGATACATATAAATCTCATTTTTTAATTATTTAAATAAATTATATATGAAAGCACCTTAATAATTTTTTTAATTAATAAAATAGAATGAGAAATTAATTTTTACGAGTGAAATTATTTAAATAAATTATATAAGTAAATAAATATAAATCAACATATAAAGGTAAAATGTTAAATTGATTATTAACTTCACTCCCTTCCCTTCCTAAACAAAACAAAAGATTATTAAAAAAATTTCCCTCCTTTCCCCTCTAACTAAACCAAATAAGGTAACCTTATACTCTTCCATCTCATCCATCCCCTCCCTTTCCACTCCACTGAAACAAACATAGCTTAAGGGTCGAAGATGTTCTAGTTTTAACTCTTAAGCCTTCATTCACAGTACTGGTGCCTTCATATTTAATTAGATAACAATGCTGACTTTATATATATTATTGTTAACTCACCATTAGTTAAAGCCGCAACTATACTATATTAGATCACCAATGGACCTTCAAAAGGATCCACCCGAAACAGTACTGGATTCCACCCATCTTCTTTCTTCATTCCGAGCCTAATTTGATCCATTGACATCTAATTTCTTTTCACCCCAGGTTGTGTTTAGAAGAAAGGAGTAATCCCTCAGAACTTAGTAAGCCCAAGGTTAAAGCATATATTTAATGTGTGACAGTGCTGTGATTGTCTCCACTTGAAGAATACATATGCTTTAAAAAGAGCCAATCTTGTAAGATACAATCTGAAGATAGATTTGCACCCACTAAAACCAGGAAAAAAAATATTTACATGCTTTATTTTGGCCTTGAACTTCACTCTTAAGAGATTACCCGCAACTTTAAACCCCATTTCCACGTATAACTTCATCGCGTGGAAGGAAAAGAGAAGTATTTCAAGTTGACACAGCTTAACTGCCTGCATAATTATGGCGATTAATGATATGTCTCGAAATTGAATCTTCCCAAGTCATCGTGAATGGGGAATCATATACGTTAATTGTGTCAAAGAGATGATGGGGAGAGAATTCAGCTCTTGTTTATTTACATTCTGTCAGTCACGTTCTGTTTTAAGTTGAATTCATCAATTCGTAGCATTGACTTTCGCGGTCTAATAAAATTCTGGTCAAGCGTCTTAAGATCCTATTTAGTTTCCCGACTGAGGCTAATGCCCTTCTGGCACAGCCCGAATAGCTTGTCCTCACAGGAACAACAACATCTCGTATGTCATGTTTGCGTGTTTTCACAGGTAAGATAGATGCCCCATCTGTTGAAAAAAATAATTTAATAAAATATTAATTATTGATTGCCAGCAACGTAGGATCCAATTCTGAAGATTGTTTCAAGATTATTATAATTAATATTCTAACTTTAAGGTGTGGATAGATTTAGTGCATCCCAGAAAAATCAGATAGGATGTAACCGAAATATTCCACTGATATTTTTGGATGGATTTTATACACGCACAAAATTACATATGTGCCCATCCAGAATAAGCCCACGATACACTTTTCTCCAAACCGACAGATTAATTTTTGAGGAATTTATTGTAAGATCCCAAAGAATGAAATTATTTATAAAAATGTCTTAAAAGGTTGTCAATGACAAGTTAAGGAGCACAATTGATTAGTAGAACAGTTGTCATTGATAATTATTGGGATCTTTCCATAAATAATTTCATTGGAAACTTACAATATTTCTCCTTTTTAAGTTTATTCATCCACAGAAGGCTTTTTATTGCCTTGCTTTGTTCTTGTTAGGGTGACTGGATTAGCATTCATAACCACCGACGATCTTCTTTTCCCACAACCAACCGATTTCTAAAGCAACGAATTCGAATTTGATACGCACGTGTATAACTACACCTTAATGACTGCTCCCCTCATGGTCTCGATCTGTCTCATTCAAACAAACAGCAAAAAAAAAAATCAATCCATTTCATGATTTCATCGTCAGTCGTCTTTAATTTTCTTTTATATGTTGTAAATATCATGTGTTGGTGTGTCAAGTTCCACATGATTTGGGATGGTGGAGATCCAAGTAAATATGATCTTAGATTAGTAAATTGATTAAGAGGAGGAGTATGCTAACATATGACAAAGGGTCACTGGAAACAAATCGGGCATTTTCCATAACCCTTTATGCGTAGGTTAATTTTGATACAAGGCACTCTTTATAGGAAATATCCGTCTAATTAATTCGTTACTCTGATAACAATTATGGGTTTTTAGTATTTGTAACCGACGTTTTTTAATTATTATTAAGTGTGTTAATGATAATGTAACCACCCATTTAATTGTCATTAGTTGCATTAATGGACGAGTTAATTGCCATTAAAATGTATTTAAGAGTGCCTTATGTCATGATGATTTGCAGCCTATAAAAGGGTATGGGATCGAAGTTCTAAAGGCAGCTCTTGAGCTTTCGAGCACTACTATTCTTTCCTCCTCTAATTATCTACCTTGCTGAGTTCTATTATACCTTCCGCTAACTCTGCATCCATGTATCTATACAGGAAGAATTCGTTTAATCTTGTGGAGTGCCACAACTTACTTACCGGTAGTTGAGGAATAACTCTTAATGACAGTGTCCTCGGACTCGGATTAATTGTTTATTTGCAAATGTTGCTGCTACTAGGATGAGTACAATGTTATGGAGAAGTTAAAAGATCTACTAATTTGTATATGCTGCATACAACATTATATTGCCCCAATAAAACAATACGTACAAAATCACATGCCATGATGAGAGGTGGTATTATTTTCCTTTAACATCGGGATTGAACAATTTTCTTTATTGTGATAGGATGATTTTTGTTTACAACACTTCGTGTGTACAAGCAAAATACCGAGAGTTTAGTAAATCTCATGGACCCAGCTTTTGGTGTCTTGAATCATTCCAGTTTGAATACCGGTGAGGGTGGAGCTCAGCTTTTCACAAATAGTTCCACCGCCTGTATTGTATTCGAACCTGTACACACAACCCCACATTTCAGCTGGCAATGGTGGAAACACTGGAAGTACTCTTTTTGATCTTCTGTTTTTGTTTATTTTGAAGAAGATCCATTTTGATATTTGGCTATATGGCCACGTGCATAGTTGACCAATATGAATCACGGAGATCTCCATGTGCAGCTCATCTAATATGGCTTCTAGAGGAATAAACTAGTTGGCAAGCAACCCAACTAACAACACTATTCGTAATGTTCGGGTGAGATTCTAAAGTCGGGCATTGACATGTTTGTGTTTATACGTGTGTTTAAATTGTACTAGAAAAGGAAGAAATTCGTTGATTTTATATTAGTAATAATGAGTGAGCGGGGCTGTTTTACCTTGCATCTCTGTAAGTGATGGTGCCTACAGGCGCAACACCAACAGCAGTTCCAGTGCAGAAAACTTCATCAGCCTCCGCTAATTCATCCACTCCCACAACACGTTCCTCCACCTGACCACGTACATTTGAAGGATTTAACATTATAATCCCAGAAGAATGTGGATTGAAAACCAAGTTTCCTTGTCAAATTAAAGTATAAACAAAGAAGTGGAACCTGGTAGCCAAGATCACGAGCAATTTCGATGACACTTTTTCTGGTGATTCCGGCAAGAATGGTTCCGTTGGTGGCTGGTGTTGAGATATTTTTGCCCTTTGGATACCCCCAAAAACCAAATGATAAGACAGCCTACTTGTAGTAACAATGCTTATAGAGGCAAATATGTACGTAACGGTGAGCTTATGCATGTCCAGAATTGAGAGGCAATTAAATATTTACCTTTGCAATAAAAATGTTACAAGAGGAGAGCTCCTCTAGATTTTTCTTAGTCTGCGAGTCCAGGTAGAGCACATCCGAAAATCCTCTCTTCTTTGCTCTCATTTGCGCCATCAGTACCTACATTTACACACAAAACAACACTTTATGCTCCAATAACTCCATCATGAACCTTATGGGTCTCACGACAAAAAGGAAAAAAGAAAAACAATTTTGAGGGAGATTGTAATTACAGGAGCATAATTTGAAATGGTTTTGACGCTTCCAGTGCCGCGACGAGAGGCACGATCGAAGTCCTCCTCCACGTACAAGTTAAGCGGTGCCGTACCCTCCTGCAAATGGCTTTGACATAATCTTTAGATATTATTCTCTTCCATAAGAAACAGGAAGAAGAAGAACAAGTCACAGACTTTGAAGTAGTTGCCAACAGGAGAAGCATATATGAGGAACGCATACTCAGGTGCCGGGGCCAAACCCAATACGGGACCTGTCCCTATGAGCAGAGGCCTAAGGTACAACAATCCCTTGGACGCTGGAGGAACCTGCTTTTACCTTCAACGTAAGTCCAAACTTGAACTTACACACACACACACCAAATACGTACAGTGACAAAAAAAAATAGAGAATAGAATGCGAGAGAGATGGGTAATCACGAACCCAGCGGCTATTGGCCAAAGCAGTCTGCTTTAAAGCGTTCACAAATTGATCCATGGAAGGTGCAGGCATACACATTCTTTCTGCACCCATCTGCATGCGTAGAGCATTTTGTTCTGGACGAAACAGAAGTAGGTGCCCATTTTCCTTTCTGTATGCTTTTGTACCTTCAAATAGTCCCAGTTCGATCAGAAAAGAAAAGGCATATGCAGGGTATGAGAAGAACGAGAAATCCTGCTAAACGGTAACATTGAAAAATTTTTAATCCTTGAGGGTGGAGTTTAATTTACTCACCTGGCCATAGTTGAGAACTCCGGCGGAGGGGCTCACTTGAAAGTTGCCGAAAAGACTAAGCTGTCCTCGTCCAAAGCTGTGGTCCTCACTGCCGAATTTGGCTACGTACATGTAATCAGTCGGCATCAGTCCAAATCCCAGACCAGCCCACTCCATTTCAGCCTCCTCATCCTCCCTGCCACTTCCATAATTTAAGAGATAATTTAAAAAAACAGGGATAGGGGGACCAAATCATAGATCTACAAGTACACATACATATATATAATATTAAATAATAACAACAAAGTGTGCTGATGATAAGTCATGAAGAGTTAGGAGGAAGAAGCTAGAAGGTGTTTATTTAATTGGAGGTGATGATGGAGAGGACAGAAAGAAGAGTGGTGTTATGGGGGGATTGATTGTTACCTGTGAGGTGATGATGATGGCTCGGCCACTCGCTGCAGGGCGGAGACTTGAGACGCAAAGCTACGGCAGCTTCGTCTGATCTACCATCGTTCATTATGTGCCAAACATACGATCGAGTCAGATCCATTTGGAAATTAGTGTCTGTGCTGCTAATGGAGTTCAAAACAACAAGCATGCTTGTTTCTTATATTGTTTAATTTGAATCCCTTGATCTATCTACGCTACTTGTTGAAATGAGCAAAAAAACTGATGCGGCATCAATCATTATATATTATTGTATATATTTATATGCATGACTGGCGGGAGCTGTGGCTCGTGCACAAGCCCGTGTTTAGCCCACTCGATCCATGAACAGACCATGGAGTGTTGTATTGTACTGGGGATGAATGAATGAATGAATGAACGAACGTGAGAGAGAGAGAGAGAGGAAGTTGAAGACTGTAAATACAATACAGTTGTTGAAAAGGAATAGAGAGGGGAGATAATGGTGTATCGAAATTAATATTATTAGAGAGTAGAAGAATAATGACCTTTGGGATAGGGGAGGAAGAAGAAGAAGGACGGGTGGGAAGAAGCAATCGAGCGAGGCGGAGATTGATGTGAATCATGGCGGAGGCTGGCGATTGCGAGGAACTGGTGTGGCAAGAAAATTGGAATGAGGGGTAGATGCGTCGAGTCTATCTAACTTATATATAGCCTGTTTGGCCAAGGGGGGAGACTCACGATATGAGCTGTAAACGCTGGGTGAAGGAAATTGTTGGAGTTTTGGCTCTTTTTCGGCCGGAAGTGGAACTGTTTAAAAGTACAGTACAAAGTACTTTTACGTAAGTTAAGAACATATGGAATAGATTATTTCATTTTATAAAAAAAATACAATTAAATATACATTTAATTTTTACAAATATTGTTTCGAAAAATATAGAACTTTGGCCCAAAAGCAGGTTTGAGACCGAAGTTATTCCTTTGCATGTCCTCCTTTTACGTGGCAAAGAAAAAGAGAAAAGAGGGAGGAGTATAAAAGAAGAATATGATGAGGTACGGTCAACAAGTAAGAATATTTAATTTTACGTGTACCGTTAATTTTATGTCAACAAGTAAGAATATTAAGATATATGAATTATATTTTTACCAACAATCTATATGAATTATTACATCTTCTCCTTAACACGAGACTCATATGACTTTTTGGGGAGATTATAAAATATTAAATAAATTATTTAATTATAACAAATATTTTAAAATTCTTATGTTTACCATTAAATAAATATAATACATGTATATTAACTATTTTTATCATTTTATTTTTTGTTTGAAAATTATCACAATACATAAATATAATATATGCATGTATTGTTTAGTAACATTCATATCTTTTAATTTATTTTCTACTCAAACTTACCTCTAAGACATCATGCAGATATTTTTAGGTGAAGTTAGTGAAGTTTTTCAATTACACATGATCATGTATAATATTTATGAAATATCATCATTTAAATATAAAACTACATGAAAAATAGGATATACAACCATATGTGATTGGAAAATTTAAATAATTTTACTTTTCAATAGTATTTAAGTTACACATATTTTCCTTTATTTCATTTCTTATCTTTTATCACTGTATATAAAATAATATATACTGTTTGATGAAATTCATGTATTTTTAAATATTTTTCACTAAAAGCCACTTCTCCGAAGCATGTCCAGATATAAATCAAATTACATCTTTTAACTTTTACACAAAATTCATGTTTTGTAAGGCATTACATCAAAAAGTTGCTTCCTCCACCGTTTATCCAAATAAAAGGAAAAAAAAGGGTAAAATTAGGATGTGATTAAGAGGGAAGACGTTTTTTTAATCAGGGTTAGGCGAAGGTGTCATGTCATGGATAGCAACTCCACCGTTTATCAGGCATTGCACGTTCTGAATTCTTGGATCAAACAATTGGGTGATAAGAGAATAGGACGGGAAGAGGGAGGAGGACGTAACGTCTCGCATACACTGAATCCAACTCCAACCAATAATGGGCCTCACCTCCCATCCCTCCCACGTGGGCTGCCTCTAAAGCTCCCAACACTGCTCTTACCCCACACCTTTACTTGCCATTAATCCAACACAACCAGACAAAACTAAAAACAAAGTGAAGGGATTCGTGCTTGAATTACTCTCTTGAGCAAATAGGCAATGCCACCAGGGAGCCTCAGCCTCGATTCTACACGTGAGTTAAGATAAAACTATTTTAAAATTTATAAAAATCATTTCGAAATCTGTAAAACCACATGGAAAGCCGTAACTCCTTTCTGTCAAAGGATTTTCCAAACACACATTGCTTGCAACTTCTTATCTTTCTTATTATCCCCTTACCCTCACTTTTTCTAACTGTCATAATCAATCTATTTACCACTTCTTTATCACTTTGCTTAAAGAAAGCTCTTTCCTCTTTCTCTTTTCATTAAAAAGTAAAGTAATGGTAAGGGGATTGTTTGTTACTTTTTGGTACAAGGAGGGTCATGATTAAATAAAACGGGGGTGAGAGGATATAGTAAGAAAAATTAGAGGCTATGATATGCATCTTCCATCCTATATGGCTATACATCGGTCCTCTCCATTATAATTGGTAAAGTGGGTCAATTCACCAATTACAGACTAGCCCACTGTGCGTTGAACTAGCATCATTTTAGGCTCAAAGATTTGCCTTTGAGCGTGTTAGTTTTTATCCAACCCAGCCTGTCATAATTTTTTTCATACATCCCTTACACATAATATTTTTTAACTTAGACTTAAAATATCTTTTTTTATTTTTTATTACCTAAAATGAACCATCCCTTTTCACAAATTTAATTTATAAAAGTACAGCAAAAATGGAATATGAAATATCTAATTTGAATTTCAAAAAACACAACTTAAATATATATAACACACTTCATAAGATTGAATTCAAACTAAATATAAATTATAAATCATAATTTTTTTCATACAACATTGACTATATTTACATTGTGATAAGCAATTCTTCTCATATTTTTTTATTAATCAAATTTTATTTTTTTAAATATGAAAGTGGGTTGGAGGGTTAGTCGTTTTAGATTAGGTTAAAAAAACCTGACTTCTATTGAGTCACTTTTTAATCAATCCAATCCATTACTTTTTATACAGGTTAGCTTGTAAACCCAACCCTGTGTCCTCTCGATGCATACTTGCAAACATCTCTATGAACCACACACGTGTACTGACTAATAATTAATCTCACAGGGTAATTCCTGATATTTCAAATGTGATCATTTTAGCATGATCCGGACGGAACAACCCTTTCACTCAATTGTGTCTATGTGTGTATCACCCATGACACTAATTTTTACTGCATTGAACGGAGCCCTGTTTCTTGCTGACTCTTGCTCAACTATACATATAGTATTGTATATTCAAAAAATGGTATTGGGTTAGACAAACGGAAAACCCAGAGAGCAAGTTCAGAAACAATGGAAGACCCACAAAGGGTCTAACTAGAAGAGACGTGGGAATGACACATGCAACCCTTCTTAGACAGTTTGACCATTCCACCCCTAAAGTGTAGGGATAGACATGTTAAATCTAAAGACATAGCAACTGACCCTTGTATTCTAAGAAGTAGATCAACGATATAACATCAATTTAGTTAAGCATTTCGGGATATTGAATCAAACAGTCTAACCCCACACACTAAAAATATCGAGATGGATAGTTAGATCCGGAAAATATAGCAACTAACCCCTGTACTGCACGGGACAAATACATGCACTATCTGGATTGGAAGAAACAGGAAATGACATGTGAAAACTTCATGGCAAATGATCTAACTTGTCGCATTCCCTAAAACATCAAGATGGACTGTTAGATTAAGGAATATAGCGATTAAGTATTAACCTTTATATTCCTAGAAGGTTAGATGAACGATTTGAGGAGAGAGACTACCTATTTGTCTAAGTTTTGCTACATGTTACACATGCTCTCAGTCACATAGACCTACTTTCAAACTTATTCACATTCTCATTCTTTTCATATTTCATTGTACTCACACTAGTCCATCAAAATAATCATTATTTGTCTTGTACCGGATTCTTTGATCTTTTCATTTATCTCCCCCAATTTTATTTTTAATTATTCCTTTATAAAAATTTGCTCGAACAAATATTTTATCGCTAAAGCATACTTTCTATAAATTTACATCATATTTTAATTTAATATTTTAAAGTTTAGCTTCATTAGCATTTTCATTTAAATAAATTCAACAGCTTTAATGATAAAGAATAAAAATGCGCATTTAAAAACTGAAGAATTAAACTGAATTAATTGAAATTTTGGGGGTTCATCCCTCTACTTTAGCCTATATTTAATTTGTTTCGTCACTTCTCAGAACATGTCATCAGGAATCCACTAAACAAAGAAGCACATGCAATAGTGCTGTCGTAGTAAAATCTCCATATATCATCACTCTCCCATTGGGGCGACCTAATACTGAAGTATCGGCTATGGATAACCCCCCACCCCAAAAAAAAAAAACGATCACACATCATTGTTCTTATCATTAGATTATATGGATTTTAAAAAAGTATATTGTAATTTAACACTGCGCCTTGCCCAGCTAGTTTAGCAATATCATGATTGTTAAGCTGCATGCACATGTTAAAGATAGCGATTCTATTCCATTTATATCATCCCCGAACAAATAGATGTCTAAAATGATTTGAAACATAAAGAATAAGGAAGGGAGAGTTAACATGGAATCATGAGACTGAGCTCCATCAACATCTGGTCTTTTGATACACACTTAGATTAGAAGCGAGCCAGGTAGCAGCTACAGCAGAACTTGCAGAATCTCCAATTCGGGAGTTTCGCCTTCTGTTCACGCACAACAAATCGAACGAAGAAGAAATTACATTAGCTAGATATGAAAGGCAATGACGATAATATTCTCCAGCAATCATTCACACGAGACTAAAAGTTTAACAACGTCTGAGCAAACTGTTCATGCCCGGATCCTCAAAATACATTACAAGATTACTGCTCCATTATATGTTATCACACTGCACAACAAACGAAGATCTTGTGTTTCAATAAATATACATATCATAAAGAGGCACAGGCAATATAATCACGGTACTAGAAGGTAATGAGCATCAGGCATGTAGTGAGCGTCCATACAGAGAAGGGGATTGTGTTGATGCAGGCCTTCCATCACCATAAATTGCATGTCTTCTGATGGCTTCCAGTGTCGCTTCCTTTAGTTTATGAACCAGTTATTTATTTGCTTCTGGTCCAACCCTGTTGATTCTGCCAACGCCACCTTCTCTGATTCCTACCCAATTCATTCATGCCAATGCAATCTTAATTATCAAATCAACAAAGCGTTTCCTTACCACTACATATAAGCAATTCATACTTCATAGAGAATGCCATGTTATTCGTAACATATAAATATACCCATACATACCGAAGGATAGGGCCATTTATAGTGTAATTCCCACCAGTTAAGAAGCTTTTGCCTGGCATCTTTCGGCAGTTTTCCTTTCTTCTTTTTCTTCGAAAGTTCTTTCTTCAGGCTACCCAAGTACCCACTATACTTTCTTAGCAAGTGGTTCTTAAGCTCCCGATCTTCAGCTCGCGGATCAATTCCCGTCATTTCTGTTTCTCCTACACTGTTATCTTGATCCTCTTCTGATGAATCCACACCGTCGCCTTTATCTTCTGCATATAATCGGCTCAATATTTGGCCATTCACAGTTTTCTAAATACTCAAGCGAAATAATATATAGTAAATACTGTAAAACATGAACACATTATAAATAAATGACGTTAAAGAAAGCGTCCATACAGATAGCATTATAGAGGGCTGAAAATGGTGGAGAAGTGCTTTTACACAAGTTGAAGTAAATATGTGAGAGAAGTTGTCTCAACTTGTATGCACAATAAAAAATCATACCCAAACACATAGTACAGACAAGTCTAAGATTAGTGTATAGATAATTCCTTAGGCTCCTCAAATAGGTACAGCTGCAAATGCTACACGTTATTTGTATATGTATATATGTATCCCTTTTTAGCATCTTTGATTGAGTGTAAATAAACCAAAGCTGCCACCTGCAAGTAACACTTTTTTATTTTCCCAGAGCTGCAAATGACACTTAGCAGCAGCAATAATATATGTACTGTTGCTGGTTTATGATGCCGACCGCTATGAAATATGGCTCTAACAGCTAAATTTGATCCATATGCTCATGGGGTAAAGTGAGCCTGGCTACGAGCCAACCTAGTCAAATATATATCTAGAATAAAGAATATGGTGATGCATAGAAATTTATACGGATTATTATCTTTTATTAAACAAATACAGAAATACTAGACCAGCATTCAATGAGCGCAGGAAAAGTTATTTTTTTATTGTCACGTCAAATCGCTTATCCACTGTTCGGTTCAGCGTCCAATTTCAAGTCTCCGACAGATTCCCTCTAGTCTATGCATGTCTAAAAGATAATTATGCAGGAGTCGAAATTAATCACACCATTATTTTTTTAATTAAGTACTACCATTTCCATCCCATTGCGCGCTAGAGTTAGACATTCTGAATTTAATTCATATATAATTACTGATTTGTTGGGAAGCCCTAGGCCATATGAGCTTCGAACTTGCCACGACAATGAGACGCGGCGTGTATACAGTAAAGTCATCCAAAAACCTCCCAACAAATCGTCCAAAAGTAGATTCATTATGAGTATATGGGCACCGATTAACGTAATATTATGGTTTGTAAGAGCTAACCAGGAAGCCCTAGAAGAATAATTTTGTCAGAATTCAGGAGTGCGGGAAAGGGAGAGTGTGACAGAACAATAGGACGTTAAATTTGGGTTTTAGGATATTAGCCCGGAAAGAAACTATCTTGTGAATATTTAACTGGACCATTCTCCAAAACTTAACACCTGGTACACATATAAGCTCTGGTTTATTAGGGTTCTGCGCTTCACAAAATCATATTTCTTTCTGGGTCCATCCCCCTCATTGAATGCGTTAATTTTGGTCAAATTTTCATGTCAAAGTTGCAGAGACACCCGTAGCCCTTAACTGTTCCCACTGCTAAAAACATACGGATATAGGGATAAACATATCCAGACCATCATTTAGTCCAGCATATGCTTGGTTTTTTTGCCGGAGTCAGCGTACCATTGTTTAGTCCAGCATTTGCTTGGCTTTTATGCCGGAGTCAGCATTTGCTTGGTTTGAATCATAGGAAATTGTTAATGATTCAGGAATAGAAAAAACTGAAAAACAAAGAGAAGTAGAAAAACAAAAGTACCAGGAAAGATGCGCACAGGTCCATTACAAAGCATATTGAGCTGAGCTTCGATGTTGCGAACGAAGTCCATTGCCTCTTGAAATGGCCTTGATAATCTTTCCCCGTACTTCACGAGCACGTCATAGTAAGCTTCCTGTCAAAGCAGCCTCATCTATCAAATTTTATGTATTACCATTATAATTACCAAGCAAGCCAAACAAATCCTCGAAAAGCAAAGAAAACACCCCACCATAAATCGGTCAAGTTCTGGGTCATCGCAAGTATCCCTGGATCTGACCGAAGATCGCCGTCGTACCTCAAACTCTTGCCTTGCCGCAGCCAGACGCGCCACCACTTCCGGCGGAGCTCCTACCTACAATCACAACATCAACAAACTATCTATATCCGGATGTAATAAAAAAAGGAAGAAGCGGCTGAGA
>JANTPZ010147399.1:7412-19780 GCA_025593235.1 Vachellia pachyceras
CATCAGTTTACAACCCTAATAAAAACATATTTCTGATAGTTTTGATCCACAACTATCACTTTGGATAAGCCCTGGTTTGTAAAATTTTCTATTTCACGGAGGGCAGCATCTTCGAAAAGCATCTCCATTCTTCCATTCTTTTTGCTGCTGTATACATTGGTAATACTTATGAACTCATGAGCTATCATGTAATAAACTTACTGATTATCATTAATCTGGAATCCTTCATTTACAGTTTGAATGAGGAAAAAAGTGACTTGTGTCTCCAGTTTGGTAAAGAAACTTACTTAACAACAATGTATAAATAATTTGCTTAGGCAAACCAATATCACGTATCAGTAAAATGATCCCATATATGCACAGGTGAAAGCATGAAATTAGCTTTCACCCAAAAAAAAAAAAAAGGAAAGCATGAAATTAGCGTTGGCAAAAAAGAAGAAAGAAAGCATGAAAGTAGCATATTTAGTTACATTCCGCCTGCACTGAGGATACGTGCCAAACAACGCCTTCTAAACACTTCACACACACACACAAACACACATTTTGGATACATAATGGAGCAGAGATTTAAAAATAAGATCTCCTGCTGCCCTTGTTACTTTCAGATGCTTATAAATTGGAAAACAGTCAAACCCCTAAAGTTCTTAGAGCAAGAGGGCAATGTTCCCTCTAAGTGCTTATTACATCACTACCCATCAAGACTACGATTGCAAATACAATACAACATCTCTATTCCCATGAAACTCTGGGGATAGGCAACTAAGCTACATAATGTTTCCAGCAGACAGAACATCAGGTCCTACTAAAAGAGAGACAGAATTGTAGATATCATGGAGTGCTTTGAGAAGCATCTTTTTGGTCCTGTTTTGACCCAGTCATAGCTGCAGTTGCTGCTGCAGTCATGGCAGCAGCAGCAGCACCCATCTTAGCTCCACCTGCAGCCTTCATTGCCCCGGCTATTTTTGCAAAAGCTGCTACACCTCCCACAAGTATCGCTCTCAATGCAACTGTTGGTTTCACTGCCATACCTCCAAGACTACCTGCAATTTCAAAAATTAAAAAAAAAAAATGAAAGACTCGTCAAACGAATACCAGCATCCAAACCATCTGAATGCAGCACGTCCATCACCATTTCCTACAACCAGCAGCATCAACAATCTAATAGGACTGTGATAGTCCCCAGATGCTTGAATTGTTGAAACTTTCTTGAATAAACTGAGATTTTGGAAAAAAGGGCAGTAAAGTCCTATGTGTAGGGTAAAGGCATACAAATTAACCAAAGAAATTCTCAAAAATTCTTGATTTATTATTCAAGCCTCAAAAGAAAGCAATTGCCCTCATAATTAAAACTACTGATTTATTTTGCAAAGGTAACAAGAGATGATTTTTCAGCCCCCTCCCACCAGGTTCTTCCCAGCGATTTTTCTAGGAAACTCGTGGCCTAGTTCGTTTCAAGTGGGCATTTTTTTTTTCCGCAGGTGATGAAATCGGCTACACAAGAGAAGCTATAAGTTTAAGGACTGCAATGAAGTATGAACTCTTTTGACATGAATATTTCCAAATACCAGGACCTTGAGCAATCTGGGACATAGGTCTTTATCTTCCTTAAGATCTTGAGACTGCATTCAAAGAGCTATGACATGCACCCATACTGTTAAAACCCAACTGGTGAAGAAAATTCTACCCAATGGTTCCTTATCATCAGAACTTTGTTGTCCAATGTTAAAAGCTCAAAACACCTCACGAACCAAGCTCTTTGGTGTGGAATATGGCTATAGGTCGGAGACAGTTCCAGATATAATTTATATCATTTCCCCACTTCTAGGATATAGAAACTTTCCAACTAAAAAGGGATCCCATTCTCATTAGACTCATTTTGTGGACAATGATAATTGACCGGGGATAACCATTAGCTTAATAATGTTTGATATTTGAGATCAAGCCAAACTTTTGGACACCAAGAAGGAAGAACAGAGTCAGAACTTGAATAACCCCTCATAAATCTGCCAACAGCATGTCTGTAATCTGCGAAAATTCTATGAAGCAAAATTTCACATATCATTTGCCCCTAAGTAGAAAATAGAGCGGCTTAAACTGCTCCTTCTGACCATAGCACAGATTGATGGGACTCGTGTACCTACGTGGTTCTCAGGTTTTACCTCTCAAACGAAAAGAATCATCAGCAAACTTTACTAAATAGCCCAAAGCCTAGGATAAAAAACAAAAATTCCACAATGTATATGTTTCTCTTGGTCAAATTCTCTAACAAATAACTTAGTCTCTCCATTTCCTTCCATTCTTAGCCTAAGAATCGGCAATTCCAGAAGGAAAAAAAAAAAGATTAATAGAGAAAGCTAAGATGGGCATTTTACACAGCAATTTCCAAATTCAGAATTCAGAAGTAAGAAAGTATACCGAATTCAACACGAAGAAAGCAGCGGAATAGTGCCGAAAAAGGAAATTAAACCTGGAACGCGGCAAAAAAAAAGGAGATTTATCAAGGACTGAAGGTTTGTGCTAATGTAACTAAATTGGAAGGGCCGATGAGACAGCGAACGGCGAATTTAAGGCACGCAAGAAATAAAGTCTGCAGTTTTCCAGGGACTAAAAGCTATGCCTCCTCCCAAGCATATAGTTATGCGAATATTCAATTCAAGTCCTCTATTTTTTTTTATCTGTATTTTGAAAAACATAATTGAAAATTTTCTCATTTCAAAATTATTTATTTAAAATTAACTGAAATTTAATTAAGGACAATTTACAATTTATTTTCAATAGATAAAATTCTTTAAAAAGTTTTATACAACCTATCTCCAATCTCTAATTATATGCAAAAAGAATGATAATTACACCATGGTTAAACATTTCTTGAATATGTGAATGGCTATTAGGTCTAATAGAATGTTAATATTTAACAATATAGTAAAACAAAGTTTAAATATCTATCCAATAAAGTACACGCAACAATGTTTTAAATGTGGTTACTTCCAATTGAGTGATTTAAATAATTGATCAAAAAAAGGCAAGTAAAGAGGAGTTGCACTTATACAAAAAAAAAAATTTTCAATGATTTTGTTTCACACACTAAATAACTATATAAAAAGAATTTTATTTCGATTTTAACCTTCGCGTTATACTGGCCTTGGAAGGACCTTTTCGTTTTGCTTAGGCTTTTAGTTATATTTAAAAATAATTATTTTATCTTACAATTTTAAAATTACAAAATATATTTTTTTTGGGCCAAGGAAATATTGGTCTGTTCCGTTTTGGAGTCCAGGTTCTCACCCACCAAAGAAAGCAGAAGCGTGTTTTTGTTTTCGCTCCAGTACGCTCTACGCACGAACAGCTTGAGAGGAAGAAAGCAAAAATGGATTACAGTGGAGGAAACTGGACTATGATCCCGACCCATAACACCAACCTTACGCAATCCAACCAGGACCCTCTCTTTCTCCATCAACAGCAACAGCAATTTCTCCAGCAGCAGCAGCAGCAACAAACGTTTCAAGCACAAGCTCCGCAATCTCAATTTCAACAGCCACAGCAGAATCTCTACCAGCAGCAGCAACAGCAGCAGCAGCAGCAGCGTCTTCTCCAACAACATCAACAACAATCGCCGCAATTGCAGCAACAGCCCTCCCAACCGCAACAGCAACAGAATCCTCATCAGTCCTTAGCTTCTCACTTTGATCTCTTGCCCGTAAGCCTTCGAAACCCTAATTTTCGTAATTTTATCTAACACCCTTTCGATTTCACCAGTTTCGTTCTAATGTGACACTCGACATCAATTAGGAACCCAAATTTCATGGAATTCAGGAGCCCCCTGATTTAAATTGTTTAAATGAATAAGCTAATGTATGCGTAGAATGTGATTTTTTTGTTATCAAGTTTTCTTTTTTGACTTTTATGAGGGACTTTTTTGTTATGGGCATAGTTGGTGGAGAATTTGGCAGAGCTTGTCGAACATGGAAGTAGGGATCAGCAATCAGATGCATTGGTATGATTCCCTCCCTCTTTCTCAATTCTGTTAGTTTCAATATTTTCCATCGAATTTGGTTTTGGATTATTAAATATCAGCCTTTACTTTATGTTCTGTATGATTATCAATGACATTTTTTTTGGTGAAATTAATGGAAGATCAATGAATTGAGCAACCATTTCGAGAGGTGCCAGCAGTTGTTAAACTCAATTTCTGGATCCCTTAGTACCAAGGCTATGGTAATTAACCTCTTTATATACATACGTCTCTAGTTTGCTTTTACCTTTGATTTTTAATATAACATGTTTCTTCCAATTTTGCCCTGCTTTTTTGTTTTATATGTATGCTACTATGGACGGAAAATTGAGTATTAGTTGAGCCCTTGAACTTAAAAAGAAAGTAACAATTTAAACATTCTGCAGAGACTGGTTGGTTATTCTATTGCCCTGTAGTTTCCTTCTATTTAGAAGTTATTTCTGTTGAATAACTTTGCCTTTTCGTTTTTATAATATCGCCCTGCCCCATAGGCTGTGATGAGCAGATTACATATTGAATTTAAAAAAGGGGAAAAAGATTCTTGTCTAAATATGACTGTTAAAACCAATAAATGTTAAACCTTCAACTAGTATTTTGTAGTCAGTGGAAGTATTCTTGATCTAAAATTAGGATTTTCTGAATGCTTAACTCAGACAGTTGAAGGACAGAAGAAGAAGCTGGAGGAAAGTGAGCAGTTGCTAAATCAGCGAAGGTTAGTGGTAGTAGTAATCCTTGTCGTTGTTGCTCCATACATCTTTGGTTGCTTGAGATTCTGTATGCTAAATACATGCCTCCCTCTTTTGTTTGACATACAGAGACTTGTTTGCCAATTACCGAAAGTCTGTGGAAGAGCTTGTTCAATCGGAGCCATAAGTTCCTATCAATCAAATATGTAAGGAACTTTACTTTAGGCTATTTCTCAATTGATTAATAGTTTTCTCCCTTTATCAGTAGCAGAGCTGCAGATTATATTTCTCTAAGTTGAGATTGACTAGCAACATCTACAGTTATACTCATTCAAATGAGGCGTAATGAAATGGCAGTGATGATGACCAAGTTTAGGTATAGGGGACTTGTCAGTATCTTCCCTCACCAAACTTGGAAAACGCAATCATAAATGCGACTTTATTCGTCCATATATCATTCAAGCATGTTACCTTAACTATATTTGCATCCATTTGTGGCTTAGAGCGGGTTAGTGTCAAGCTTACAAATGAAATTGATCAATTTTTAATTACCTTTCTTAAGCATAGAAGTTGTCTGTTGTGAAAACCAAGATCCAAGAGCCCATGAGTTTCAATAGGCTACTTGAGGCCCGGAGCGAGTATTGTTTTTGCTTTTATGTCTTCTGGTTGATCAAACAATATGTTTGTTTCATTCAGAAATAGTATGAAAGGAAGTCGTGCGGCCCTGTAGGTCATTACGATCTGAATATTACTGTTCTTGAGAGAAAAAACAGAAGTTTAACAAATAGGTTGCAGGAAATGTGGAGACAACTGGTAAATGGGAACTTAAATTTTCATTTTCTTAATAATATCTTTCTATTGAAGGCGATTATATTTGAGACAGTGTCGTTGAATGTCAAACGTGAGCATGTTTCCCAACATGAATTTGAACTTTAGTTGTCCTGATGTGAGAGGTGAACCATTTTCGTTAGACTCAACTCTGCTCGTAAAGCTTACATATTTAACTCACAAGTCTAGATTGTGTATTGAGTACTATATTTCTTTTACGTAACACTCCCAGTGTTAATGGGCGAACCACCTTAATCAATGTCATTAAAGGTTCGAACATGTCTTTCAGAAACAAAAATGAGTTTTTTTTTTTCAAAATATAAATCCTGAAACTATATAAACAATTACTTTATGCATTTTGATTTCTCATCACATTATACCGATTTCACTGTCATGAATTTGATTATTCATTCATGGAACAACTATATAAACAAATAATTTACGCGAGCTCATGGTTGTAAAAATTCAAATTTTAATACTTAGATTCAACATTATAGTAAACAAAATCTAGGAAAAAAACAATTACTATAAATATATATTATTTCATAAAAAAATAACCATACGAAGTTTGAACCTAATTTTTATAATCACTTTTAATGAGATTGATGGCTTTAATCCTTTAATATTAAATATTTTTAATAATGTCAAATTTTATATGTTTAATTTAGTAAAAAAAGACAAGTTTCTGTGAATTCTTTATTTTATTCCGTTTAAATTAATCCAGAATAATGTAATTGACTTTATTAAAAAATTTCAACCACTTAAAATGAATTACATCATTTTAAAATCTTGAAAATTAATAGATTCAATCAATAAAATTGATATGATAGTAATATGAAGAATATTTGTATAACAAAAACAAACGATAAGAAAATGTTTGTAAAAACCAACACTTCACAAAACGAATAATGCTTGATTGGGGAATCGTTTTGTGGAATGTTTTGAAGTTGATCCATGCTAGACCACACACAAGCTAGTTGAAGGGCTCGACCATAATTTCGAACTATGTTTTTTTTTTAAATATGAATGATATAAAATATTATTTAATTTTATTTAATTTTGCCACAAACTAATTTGATTATTAACATCAGTTGGTTCAACCATTTTTCTGGTACAATGATAATTTTGTTTTGATTTTCTTAGTCATGCCTAATTTTAAACAATTACTTTCTCCCTATTTTATTTTAAACAGAAATTAATTTGACACTTTTTATAGAATATTATATGGATCATAAGGAATATATAATAATTTTGCGGTTAAAATATAAATTTAATTATTTAAATTCACATCGAGTTTCAAGTTAGTTTTTTTAATTTAAAAAATTTAATTTTAGTCATTTGTCGTTAACATCGTTAATTTTATTAAATAAAAAAATACTAATTTATACAATTAAATAATATAAAATTCACTTTAATATTAATTATTTAATATAACCATTTTTATATTTTCAAATTTAACCATATTTTATTATGATTATGAGTCATCGTTTTGTGTAACGTTAATATTAAATGACTAAAATGCATTTTTTAAATTTAAATGATCAAATTGAAACTTAAAATAAATTTAGAAAACCAGTATACTTTAGTCTAATTTTGCTTTTACCTCTTTTTGGTGGGTTAAGAATGTTGTTGATATCATATTTATATAATTATTGCTTGAGAATTTCAAAAATAATTTTTTAAAATATCTATATGTAAAATACATTATATTATTTTGGTATCTTCAAAACTAAGCCATAATCCATACCCTCTAAAATTAGAGCTGAAAATTTTCATAAAAAAATCACTATATAATATGAAAATGGATGTCTTGACCCAAAAATGACATTAAATCTAGCATATGCTTATGTTAAATCTAGCATTTCCTTACAGCACAGAAAATATATCTATCAAGCCATTATTTATAAATCGTGGCCAAAGATTGGAGGGCGTGAAAAGGGAAGCAAAACTTCTTGAAAAAATAGGAGCTTTAATTTGATGTTACTTGGTTTAAAGAATAATATGAGTATATGACTCCTTTATAATTAACCTCACAGCATAAACACGAAAATATTTGTGTATTAAAACTTAATATATTTATTGTAACAAATAAATTTGACTTCTTAAAAAAGTAAAATATTATATAAGCAATATAATCATCAACTAAGCATCAAGCAAACACTTGTAGGTTCTAACCAAGGTACAGGAAATTGAACCGGTGACTAAATTGAATAAGGCAGTGGGTTAAGGGTCAGTGGGTCAGACCGGAGTCAAACCGGGGGTCAGACCGGTGAGGAATAAAAAAATTTAAAAAGTAAATCTTGTAACACATTGACACAATCAAACTATCCAAAATTGAAAATTTCAAAAATAAAGTAGTAAATTCTATTATTAATAAAGTAACAATTACTAAACTAATCATATACTTGTAGCTTATATATTCTCTGACATTATTTATAATTTTGAAATATTTATCCTAACAAAATATCAGAATATAGATGGTATGGGTTCTTTTTTTATTTTTTAACCTTCAAATTTGAAATTTTAAAATAATTTATCATTTTTTAAAAAATAATTAAAAAGAAGATGAGTAGATGCAAACGCGACAATATACCTGTGTGGGAAGGAGTTATCTTTTTTATTGTTTTACAAATTTTAAAAATTATTATTTTGTTTTTTTAAAGGAAAATTTAAAAAAAAAGAAAAAAGAAAAAGTCCAACCCGTAACCCACTAACCGGGGTTGACGGTCTGACCCCAAACCGGGGTCGAACCATCACCCGGACCGAACTAGAGGCCAGTTCGCCAGTTTCTGGTTCGAACAGGTCGGTCCGGTCCGGGTTCATGAACATGGGTTCTAACTAATATCATATCCCTAAAAGAATAGTAACTAAATTTCAGCCAAATTTAAGGAGTGACAGAAAGAAAATACTATTTATAGCCAAAGTCAACCATACAAGTAATTAAATTAGTTGATATACATAAATCTTTTAAAAAAAATTAAAAAAATAAGGGAGAATTGGGGATAAGTCCCCAATTGACAAATTCATTGTAGAATGAGACATTCCAAATTATGTAACCGAGCTTCCACGTTATATAACTAAACTTCTATGTTATGTAAAACTAAACTTCCACATTATGCAATTAACTTTTCTGATATGCAACTGAGTTTTCACAATGAGGTAATGGTATGTCTCATTCTTTAATTAATTTATCAATGGAGGATTTATCCACAATTCTCCCAAAAAGTAATCAAGATCTCTCTCTCTCATATGCGTGACATATCCCATATATTATATTAATATATGATATGATATACTCATCCATATGTGTCTCACCCTCCTGGCATTTCTCTGTATCTCTCATTTCCCCACAAGCCCTTGTTTAAGTTTGAGACACAAAGCTTAGAAATTTCAGGAGATCTCTTAACCCCGTCCCCATCCTTTCCCGTAGGAGACGCTTTCTCTTTCCTTTCGCCATGAACATCTCTTGTAACAACAACATTCACAACAACAACAACAATAATAGCCAGGCTTGTGCTGCCTGTAAGTACCAACGTAAGAAATGCGCCCCTGACTGTATTCTTGCCCCTTATTTCCCTCATGATCACCAATGGCAATTCCTTAACGCACATAAATTGTTTGGTGTCAAGAAGATCACTAGCATCATCAAACACCTTGAACCCCACAACAAGAATGAAGCCATGAGATCCATCATTTTTCAATCCGACATGCGAGCTAACAACCCTATCGGAGGTTGTTATAGATACATTCAAGAGCTTCAGGCTCAGATCAAATACCACCAAGCCGAGCTCGAGCTTGTTCTTCAACAGCTCGCTGTCTTCCGACCCCAACAAGCTCAACAGCACCATCACCTTCATCATCATGATCATTTGAATTTTTATAACAATAAGAACCCTAACAATATTGCACCAGTACTACCATCTCCTACCAGTCATTATCAATACCTTCAACATCACCAATTGCCACAAGAGCCGTACATGATGTTTCATCCTCCCCAGCAGGAACATCAGAATAATAGCGATGTTTCTTTGCACGATGATGTTAGTGATTGTTGGGCTTCTGTGCAGGATTCTGTGCCCTTCTCGTTACAGAACAGGATTAATGGTGGGGATGATAATATAAGTGGAGGTTATGTGGGTGATGAGTTATATAATGATCAAAAGTCTCCGTCAAAGTCTATACTTGATCCCATTCAATGTGATGACGATTATGAGAGGAATGAAATCGGTTTTGCAACTCAAGAATTAGTGGATCATCTCAGGTCTATCGTCTTCATCATAATAATAATCATCGTTCATGTGAGAATGTGTTGCTCTATTTCTTTTTTAGTTTTACCCAATAGCTTACAATCTGTTCATGTATAAATGCATAACATCTTTTAGTAAGTGTTTGTGTTCTTTGTTTCCCTTTAATACATAATGAGAATGATATGTAAACATCATCTTGGGTAAGCAGTGGTATCACAACCTTCAAATTTGGTCTCTGCTTCTACAGTGCCAAATTCAAATCTAAATTCCAAATTTAAACTTGGCATTTACTTTCATTGTGCCAAATTGGAATTTGAACTCCCAATTCAAATTTGACATTTGCTTTCAATCGCATTTGAGCATGGGAAATTCCAATTTTGTTATCAAGTTTGAATTTACCTTGACTAATAATGTTTCCTTACCTTCATCACCTTCCAAACCAGAAGTAAGCCACCATTTCAAATTAGCAAGCAAAAAAAAAAAATCTTGAAAGAAGGGGAGATCTATGGATATGGACAACGTCGTTAATGGAGAATGACCAGGTCAAGTCACACTCGTAATTAGAAGCCGGCCGTAGTGGCCAATTCATCTTAAAACACTTGAAGGAACACCAATCCCATGAACAAGAATAACTTGTCAGATAAAGAAGAAGAAATATCTAGGAAAAAGAAGAACCATTAAGGACCATAGGAGTACATAGTTAGAAGAAATGTTTGTTTAAAATTGTGTGGAATGTCAAGAAATATAATGGCATCCCAATCCATTCTTCACCATTGTTTAATTTGATAGGATTGGATAGTACTAGGGATTAAAATACTGAAATAATAGTTGAGTTTTTTCTATACTCTTTTGGTCTTAAATGTAGAACATATTTACCTAATTTGATTCAATTAAAATGTTGGTTAAGTTATTTAATGATATGATATTTTTTTTCTAAAATATTTTAATAAACTTTCTTAATTCACTCATTCCCTTATTTTATTATTGTTGACAGAGTATCAATAGAGGTAATTTGAAAAAAAACTTAATAAAAATGAAAAATATGTCCTTCATTTATGAATAAGATCAATTCCCCAATTAAGTCTTACATTAAGGACAACAAGAGTATAAAACACAACTCAATTATATTATTTACTTATATATATGTACCAAGCGGTGTAATATCAATTAAGATGATTATGTATTTTCTTGTTGAACATAACTATCCTTTTGTTAAAGACAATCATGTTTAAGGTATTATCAAACATTAAATATGGGCATATATATTTTGACAAGAATTTAAACATTTACCTATAATGCTGTGAGGAATTAACCCTTTTTCACTTCACTTGATTCTCATTAACATTGAAGCATATGTTGTGCCTACCTATTCAAGTCAAACTTATTCGGGCTAGTATCTTATGTTGCTAATTTTGCATTGGTATATATATATATATATATTTTGTATGTTTGAGCATTTCATAATAAGCATAATGCAATACACTAGAGTTTAAAAAAAAGAAAATAATAGTTTGGAAATGCATTGAATATAAATTGAGTAACCCCTGCAAAAACTTGTAATTCTGTTTCTTGAAGATCTGAACTTGAATATCATGTACTTTTTACAATAATAATAAAACATAGTAAAGTTTGTAAAAGAGTTCAGACATAAAAGTAATGAACTGGTGCAAATAAAAACAATTCATAACTCTACAAAACTAGTGCTTTTGAACTATGGTTGGCCAAAAAGAATAAAAAAACGAAAAAAAATGGTATTATCTTTTCGATAAATCTTTTATCTTATTTGGATTTTCAATATGTGAAGAAATGAAGTTTATTATTATATTGTATATTATCTATATTATTTTTTAATATATCAATTAAAGATACATTAATTTAATTACTACATGTTCAATGACTCATCTAGCATTAAAAACATGATAGCAGTTTATAGCACTGTTGTACAGTGATATATAAGTAAAAACACGTACGTGTGTGCATGAATGTTTTCATTCAAAACCAAAAAACTAAACATTGATATATAAGCAAAATTTGCAATAGTTATTATTAGTGATTTTGATATCATTTAAAGGGTAGTCATGGGCGGACCTACTTGGTCCCCACCGGGTGCAGCCGCACCCTCTGACTTCCAGAAAATTAGGTATATATTAGTACTATGTGATTTATTTTGCACCCACTCATTTGCTAATTTTGAACCCACTGAATTTTTACTCAAATTCTTCTCAAAAGATATTAAGAATAAGTCTCATTTGTCTTCTCAAAAAATAGTCTGCACCCCCTGAGTCGGGGTCCTAGGTCCGCCACTGAGGGTAGTGCATAAAAGAAACTAGATTCAGATTTATTGTTTACCAAAAATTCAAATGCTCAAAGCTATCAAGAACTAAGATGCTTTGGTTTTCTGAATTTTTGGCCTAATTATTGTTCGCTTGTTTGATTTGTTATTATTGTCGCATAACTCTAAAACATCTATATATGCAGTGAAGAAGGGGTTTTGTTCAAGATAGAGAATGAAGTATTAAAAGCAGAGGCTGATGATTGCATTGAACAAGATCAAGATCATGATCTTAAAGGTGCTGCAACTTTGTTCACTCTCAC
>JANTPZ010147407.1:6600-47270 GCA_025593235.1 Vachellia pachyceras
ATCAAATATAAAATTGGACAGCATCTCCCCTTAGGGTTTGAGATTCCAAAATTTCATACAAACATCAAAACCAAGCAATATATACATCAATCTTCTCCATATCATGCAAGGAGTGTTTTGCAACCATTTATTGCCTCTAAATCCCTCTCTTTCTCATTTTTACTCTCATGAACCCTAACTTTCCAGCCATCAAAAGAGAGCCAAAACCAAAAATCTAAATGGATAGAAAGGTAGAGGAAGTCACAAGGAAGAGAATCATGTATAGGTTTGGTTGTTTATTCCCCTTACCTTAGTTGTTCTTCAAGTTCTTCCTTCTCTTTGTGCTTGTTCATGGAGTCTTTTCCTCTCCCATTTTCCAGCTTGAATAGGTCAGCCAAGATGGAGGAATGAGGAGAAAAATCTGTTTATAAAACCCCTTATAATAAAATGGAAGGCTAGGATGTAATCTTAATGGTTATGCATAATCTAATGGCTTTAGATTGCACCACATATGCAACACATGCTCATCTCCATTGGCTCATTAAAAGTGTCATGATGGGGCTGCACATGGCTAAAAAATCTATTGGGAATCTTGGTTACACTAACCAAACCGGTTACCATTCGGTTACTTCTACTGATTACAACTTTCCCCGGTAAAAGTAACTTAATTCTAATAAATCTTTATCTACTTTTCTGGAGATGTTTTCTTCCTCATTTAATCTCCATAATTCCCTCTTAAATATATTCAAATCATCATCCTCAAATTGTCACTTAATCCATCCAAAATTAACAGGATTATTTTATCCTGTCAAAAACTCCTGAAAACGAACAATCTTAAAATAAATCATTTTTAGGGCCTTATAATTTTCTACATTTTTCATTGATATTCCAGCCCTTTTTTCCCCAAAATAACTTCTAAATTGTCTCAAATTAATTTTTGGAATAAATTATATTTCGGGGATTTTCGGGCCTTTTTCCTCATTTTCGGGAAAATCGCCTTAATCGTACATTGGGCAATAATTTTGAAAAATACTATAAAATTCACTGAATTTTTCTAGACTCTGGTTTTTAGTCTTAGAGAACTTCTGATACCTTGAATAATTATTTTTTAACCATCAAATCTTTAAAATTCCATAATTTCTCATCTACACCGAATTTCAACAATCAGTTGCATCTCTGGTAATCAGTGAGTTCTGCTCTATCTTTTGGGCACTTGTGAATTTTTCTGATTTTTGGTCAACTGTTTGATTTTGTCAAATGACCAACTTGCCCTCACACTTTCTCTTAATGACCAAAATGTCCATTCATAGTCAAACTTCTCATAAATTCCCATTTTTCCCTTGACTTTGTTGCCCTTGATCTTTTGGTTTCTAACCCCTTGGGCACTTCCCACGAGGTCACCCATCCTGAGATTGCTCCAAGACGAGCACACTTAACTTTAAATTTCTTACCAACTTTCATCCACCACGCCAAATCTGATTCTGCAACTTACAGCCCAACAACATCAACTTTTTCTGTACTTTCTATCCATGGGCTCTAACTTGAATTTTGACTACTGGTTTAGCCCTTTTTATCTAATGACCATATTGCCCTTGGTCTTTTGTACTTAATGACATTTATGTGCTTGGCTTACATTCTTAGTAACTTCAAATCCTTAGGACTAAATTGACCAGGGTCTTTTCAGTCCACCGACATCTTTTCTTTTTGTACTTTTATTTCTGGGCCTTATCTTATCTCCGAACTATCGATTTGGCCTCTATGTTAGTTTACAGAAAAGGGTGGATATTACAGCGCATGCAAAGGAAAAATCAAAGGCAGGAACAAACTAATCAACTTAAAAACAACACACTTAAAAAATGAATGGAATTGGTGTGCGTAAGTATATGAATGAGTGTGTATGTAGGATTTGTTATGTAAGTATGGACTGAAGATGAAATGAAACAAGTGAATGAAGTGTGACAAAGAGGTTGTGGCCGCGGTGAAAGTAATATTGCTTTGTGGTGAATAGTACCTGAGATGGTAAACAGGTGAAAATTTAGTTTTTTGGCCACGGCAAAATTATACTTTAGTCGCGATGAAGAACACCCTAGAGAAATCTCTCGTTAAAAATGCAAGTTACGCCGCAGTGAAACTCAACTTTGGTCGCGGCGCACTACACCCAAGAAGGTGTGTCTCTTGATAATTCAAATACGCCACGGTGAAAATGCGAAAATGATGCAGAACGCTGATGACAACTTGTGAATTCTCTTATGTTCCCTAAAAATGCAATGCTATGATATGAACAAGTTAATCCTTTACTATAAATAAATGTAAGGATGAAATAAATACAAATGCAAAACAAACAATAAAATGCACAGTCTAGCTTAACTAATGGCATTTAGCTCTCCGACAACATCGCCATTTTTAATCCTACCCAGTTGGTACACTTCATAAAACTTTGGCGTCGTAATGCAATGGAAATGGATCAAAAGATTTGTGATTTCCAAGGATTGCACTATAGGGTGCAACCCCAGGGTCTTTCTTTACAGAGCTATTTATACCACTAGTTACCTAGCTTGTGATTAAGTTCTCTTGTAGTTAAAAGTCATTTTGATTCAAAATATGCTATGTACCTAAGGCTAATTACAAGATAAAATGTCTTTTTGGTATTTTTGATTGGTTAAAGCAGTAAAGGCATAATTGAAGTGTAAAAGTGTTGGATGATGTATTTCCTCTTGGAAATGAATTACGCTATCATAGTTCACAAAAGATTAAGGAAAGTAATAGTTTTCACACAAAGTTTCGTAATAAAAACCCCAACAACTCACTGGGTTAGAAATTCCATGTAATGAACTCCATTCCATGAAACCCTTTAAAAATACTTAGTGTGTGTACGGAAGTCGCAAAGTGAAAAATTCAACTCAGCACAATATTGCCTCTAAAATCAAGCACAACTAGGAAGATAGAAGAAAGCAACAAAAATCTTATTGAATAGGTAGAAATGAGACTTCACTCTACCACGTCAAACACTAAGCAAGTTTGATACACAAATAATCCAAGTTTGGCTTGACCAAGACCAAGCATTTACGTACAAATTACAAGTCCTAACTCAGAAACTATGTAATCCATAACATAAACACATATTGAAAACTAATACTCCCCTTTCGGAACATTGAACTCAAGCCAACTTCATCTCCTAAAGGAAGGGAGATGCTCAGCTAATCATATGAAGTGAAATCGGACTCCGAAATGATGATTTGAGGT
Organism: Vachellia pachyceras; assembly: GCA_025593235.1. Lineage (NCBI taxonomy): Eukaryota > Viridiplantae > Streptophyta > Magnoliopsida > Fabales > Fabaceae > Vachellia > Vachellia pachyceras. Next base: position 9,823 of record JANTPZ010147407.1, read on the forward strand.
GCATGGATGGATTAGGAATGGAATTGGATGAAAATTAGGGTTGTGTGAGTAGAATATGAGAGAAAACTGTGAAGTGTGTGTTCTCTGCCTCCTCCTTTCCTTCTCTGCTCGAACCTTACACTAATTGGCATATACTAACCATTTGGGGTTGGATCCAAGAAGATGGGTCAGGTTTTATTTCCATTTGGAGTTTGATTCGTTGTTGATTAGCAATATACACTGTGGCAAATCTCTCTCGAGAGTTCTTGCTCACCTGATTGAACTTTAGCCACGACGAACTTTGTATTACATCGTGGTGAACGTTCCTAGAGCTGCTTTCCTCATTCTTGACTAGAGTTCCTGAAATAAAATAGCAAATATTTGAGGTATCACTTGCTCATAATGGGAATTAATGCAATTATATAATTACTCATGGAAAATGAACCCAAATCAAGCTAATCAAGATCTCTATCTCAAATTAAGTACAAGAAGGGGTCATGAAGGGCTAAAATTTAATCAAAAACTCTAGAAATTCAATCACAAATATAGTATAAATAAAGCTCAGTCACTTGGCCTTAAAAGGTTATGAATTTCTTCTTCAGAAAAGTTACTCAAGCTTTGCACATATTCATTGGTTCCCAAAAAACCATTTAACATTTCAGGAGTGATAAGAATTTCTTTTCCTCTGATTCTTGTAACCATAGAGTAAGTGTAATATCCACCATTTTCTATAAATTGAAATAGAGGTCAAACTGATATTTTTGAGATAAGATAAGGCCCAGAAATAAAAGTACAGAAAGAGAAGATGTTAATGGACAAAAGAAACCCTGGTCAAATTAGTCCTAAGGCTTTGAAATTATTAAGAATGTAAGTCAGGGTCATAAATGTCATTAAGTATAAAGATCAAAGGCAATGTGGTTATTGGATAAAAAGGGTCTAACCAGAAGTCAAAAGTCAAGTTAAAGCCAACAGATAGAAAGCACGGAAAAAGTTGATACTGATGGGCTGAATAACCCAAAGTCAGACCTGGCTTATCAAGAGAAATTTTATGAGAACTTCGCAATTAAGCATGCTCACCCTGGAGTAATGCAAGGATGAGTGACCTTATAGGAAGGACCCATATGTCATTTAACAAAAAGACCAAGGACATAAAGGTCTTTAAGTGTTATAAGTAAGGGTAAAATGGGAATTATGAAAGATTACAGAAAGTAAGGGAAAAATGGTAAATAAGAGAAAAAAGAAGGGCATTTTGGTCATTTGACAAAGTCAAAGTCAAAAGTCAAAAATTCAATAGTTGACCAAAAATTTACATATGCCTAATAAACAGAGCTCGACTCACTGATCACAACTGTGAATCATGGATTTTCCAAATTCGGACCAAATTTCTGTCTATAAAATTTTGAAGGGTAGAAAAGGGAAAAATAATTATTTAGGGTATTAGAAGTTCTCAAAGATCAGAGACCAGAGTGTAGAAAAATTAAATGAATTTTATAGTATTTTATAAATTTATTGCCTAGTATACGATAAAGGCAATTTTCCCAAATATGAGGAAAAAGACCTGAAAATCCTAGAAATATAATTTATTTCAAAAATTAATTTTGGACAATATAGAGGGTATTTTGGGAAAAGAAAAAAAGGCTAGAGTATCAGTAGAAAATGTAGTAATTTTTAAGGCCCTAAAAATATTTTGCCCTCTGATTGCATGTTTCAGGGATTTTGGACAGGATAAAATTACCCTGTTAATTTTGGATGAATTTCAGGGGTATTTTTGGGAAAATGTTTTCACCATATTGGTAAATGAATTATGGAGATTAAAAGAGGAATAAAAGATCTCAAGGAAAGTAAAGAAAAATTTACCAAAATAAAATTTCGGTTACCAACGAAAATCGTAGTCGGATGAAGTAACAGAAAGGAGACTGGTCCAGTTAGTGTAACCAGATTTTTAACCCCTTAGTTAATGTGAGATAAGCCCCATTAAATGTTACTTATAGCTAGCCAATGAGAGCCAAGCATACGTTTAAAATGTGGCCAATAAGATTAATTTAATTAATTAAATTCCATACTAACAATTTAATTAATTTAGGAGAGGATAAAATAGACAAAAATTTCTGCCCATTCCTCTCCATATTGTCGTCATTTTCTTCTTCCTCCAAGAGCCAAGATTTACACCATTAACAAGCAAGCAAGAGAAGAAAATCTCCTAGAAAATTCAAGGTACAAGCTTAAACCCCTTATTTATATACCTTTTCTTGAAGCTTGTAACTTCCTCTTCCTCTCTATGATCTTGGAATTTTGAATAAGCTTCTCTTTCCCAAAATCCCAAGTTTGTGTTCTTGAAAGAGAAAGTGAGAAAGAGGAAGAGTTAGAGCCAATAATCATAGGGAAAATGCTCCTTGAGTTGTAAGGAATAGTTTGATATATATATATATATATTATGTTTGTTTGATGGTTAGTTGTTGAATTGTGAATTTTAGGATAGCAAAATCCTAAGGGAAGTGCTGCCAAAATTTTTATGGGATGTAGGAGAGTTGATTTAACCTATATAACCCATGAAAATTGTTAGTGTAGGATTTGACGAAGAGGGGGTGAATTGGTCACTTTTTAAAATAAATCGTAAATCACATAAATTAAAAACGAAGTCACCAAGAATGTAGAAGGAGAATGAACATGGTGATTTATCCTGGTTCGATCCTTTCTAACCTACATCCAATCCTCAGAGCTCCTCTGAGATTTACAATCCACTAATAACAATCAAACTAGCTCCACGAGCCTTTACAATCAAGGAGTGACACTCCCCCTCACTATTTGCAAGAAAACAGAGACCTTCACTCTCTGTTTTTCGACAAACTCACAGCCCAACAATCTCAAGGCCCTGACCTTGAGTTTCTCATAGAATATAAGAATGAATCACAAGATTAAACTCTCAAAAGGGTAGATATGCTAATCACTGAAGCTCACAAAGTATTTTGAATATTACAGAAGATAGTAAGCATATGAATAATAGCGTAGTTGGTTGTCGTTGTCTTCCGTCTTCAATACTTCTCTATTTATAGTTGAAGTCATTTAATGCGTCCATTAGGGAGAGCCGAATATCCGTTACTTAGATTGAATAGCTGTTGTCTCTGGTTGGTATGCATTAAATGCTGTAATAAATGCGTTCGTTCGATGACGGCAAAAACTGAGAAGGTTTTGATTTCATCTCGTTTGTCGGAGATCTTCAACTGTCACGCTTATACCTATTTCATAGGTTAGTAATCATGCATTTATGGCGGCAGATAAGTTTTTAAAACTGACATTAATAAGGAAAGATTTGGTAAAAAGAAAAGTTCAGTGTCAGACGCTGCTGTCAGATAGAGGTAGGACTCGAGTTCAAGAATTCTCATAACTCGAGTTCTGTTTCATGAGTTCTGAGCAATTTGAAATGTGATGTAATGAAACTTCAATTTTTCATAATACCATACTTGAGTTTAGAAAACTTTAAGATGGAAACTTGAGTTTATATTGGAAGTTTCAGAATGTAGTTTTAGAACTTTTATTTGGAAACTCGAGTTCAAAATGGAAGTTATGAAATCACGTTGTGAAACTTGAGTTTTGAATAAGCATGACTCAAGTTTTATGAAATGAGGAACTCGAGTTGTTAAAACTCTAATGCCAAAACTTCCAGTTTTCAATTCAAGTTTTGTAAAACTGTTTTGGAACTCGAGTTGTGTGCTTTAGAACTCGAGTTTTAGAGAGACAATGTCTTCCACAGTGGTTCAAAGACATGAAACTCAAGTTATGTGGTCCTGGAACTTAAGTTTTGACAACTTGAAGCTGAAAACTCAAGTTTTCCTTGAAAGTTTTGAGGAACTCGAGTTCTTCAAGTATGTAACTCGAGTTCTACCACATAAAGTTTCCTAGAAAGAGGATTTTAAGCATGAAACTCAAGTTCTATAAAGGTATAACTCGAGTCATTAAAACTTCTTTGTGGAAACTCTAGTTCTTGCTAGAAGTTTTCAAATCAAAGGCACAGAACTTGAGTTTTTAAAACATCTAACTCAATTTTTTGAACTATAAACATAATTTTCAAAATTTCAAAACTATTTTCAAATCTTGCCAAGGAAGCAAGAGAGTTCAAGAGAAAATTTAATAAAGTTTTACATTGATTCTTTCCTTGAAATGGCTTGTGCTTAATGATCACAATGTGGTGAATTATGTAGGCAAGAGTTTAGTGCAAAGAACAAATTTTTCAAGTGACCAAGAGAGCCTCAAAATACCAAGGAAAACTAAGAACCTAAGGTAGCAAAGTTTTCTAACTCTATTCAACATTGTTGTGAAATGGTCTTGAAAATGTGCATGACTTGGTGATAATTATTACATTGTTGAAATGTGTTTATGAGTGATATTATTCTATGGCCATATGTATTAATATGTGCTTGTTACACATTTCTACTTGAACTTAAAGAATGTTATGCGATTTTTCTATGTATGTTAGTAAACTTTGCCATTGGGATTTCCAAAATTCTCACTCCCCCCACTAACCATTTTTAGGTGGAAGCTCATCAAAGGGTAAGGGCAAACTAAATGATGCTCGAAGCAAGTTTTATGTTGCTTTTAGGATGGATGTTTGGTGATGTAACTTAGTTACCCTTAAGCTCATGTTGTTGTGTATTTATGTAAATTAAACTCCAACATGCATAATAGCCAGGGAGTAGTGGAAGCATGCTTTAACTATTCCCAAATGCATGATTAAACATGATCAAAAGAGGTTTAGAAGTTAGTATACCTAAGTATGAAGTTATGAAATAATAAATTTGACTAAATGGTGATTGTAAAGTTGGCCAAACCCTGTACTTTGGCATGACGTGAAACAGAGTAAATGAACTCCAAATAAGTTGAATGTTTCTAGAAAAATATTTCATATTTCAATCTTTAAAATGAGCCAAATAAAACTGGATTTGGAGTTTTATACGAAAAGTTATGATGTTCCAAAGTTTGAAGAAAATCATGGAAAAACTTGGAAAAATAAAAGATTACCAAATGAACAGTAAGTTTTTACGCAATAAACTGTATCAATTGGGCAAGTTAATGTGTAATATCCACCCATTACTGTAAATTGAAATAGAGGCCAAACTGATAGTTATGAGATAAGATAAGGCCCAGAAATAGAAGTACAAAAAGAGAATATGTCAATGGACCAAAGAGACCTTGGTCAATTTAGTCCTAAGGCTTTAAAATTACTAAGAATATAAGCAAGGGACATAAATGTCATTAAGTATAAAGACCAAGGTCAATATGGTCATTGGATAAAAAGGGTCAAACCAGTAGCCAAAAGTCAAGTTAGAGCCCACAGATAGAAAGCATGGAAAAAGTTGATGCGGATGGGCTGGATAACCTAAAGTCAGACCTGGCTCAGCAGATGAAATTTTGTGAGAACTCCACAGTTAAGCGTGCTCGCCCTGGAGTAGTGTAAGGATGGGTGACCTTATAGGAAGGACCCATATGTCATTACACAAAAAGATCAAGGGCGAAAAAGTTAAGGGCAAAATGGAAATTACGAAAAGTTAGACAGTGTAAGGGAATTTTGATCATTAAGAGAAAGTGTAAGGGGATTTTGGTCATTTGACAAAGTCAAAATCAAAAGGTCAACCATTGATTATCATAAAAAGTCACAGATGCCTAAAAGATAGAGCAGAACTCACTGATTAACAGCGATTTGACATATTGCTGAAAATCGGCCTAGAATTTTGTTTATATAATTTTTAAGATTTAATGGCCGAAAATAATTATTTGAGGTACCAGGAGACCTCAATCAGTTGAGTTCAGGGAACAAGAAAATAAAGTGAATTTTATAGTATTTTATAAAATTATTGCTAAATATACGATTAAGGCGAATGCCCAGAACGGAGGGGAAAAGGCCCACAAATCCTGAAAATATAATTTTATTCAAAAATTATTTTTAGACAATTTGGAGGGCAATTTGATGAAAGGAAAAGGGCTAGATTATTGGTGCAAATTATAGAAATTTTTAATGCCCTAAAAGTTAATTGCCCGTTGGAAATAAGTTTTTCAGGGATTTCGACAGGATAAAATTACCCTGCTATTTTTGCATAAATTTCAAGGATATTTTTAGAGAAATATTTCGACATATCAATAAATGAGTTATGGATATTAAAAGAGGAATGAAACATCTCTAGAAAAGTGGAAAAATATTTACTAGGATAAAGTTACATTTACTGGTAAAAAGTGTAATCGGTAGAAGTAACCGAATGGCAATCGATTTGGTTGGAAGAACTAAGTCCCTAACCAGATTTTATCCATTAGTACAAGCAATAATTGCCACTTTATGAAGACCAATAAGAAGAGGCTATGTGTGTGTGGTGGTGGAGGCATTTGGAACATTGGATCTTGTCTTGAGTTACAAGAATTAATCACAACCTTCCATCCATTTTGTGATAAGTTTAAATGGCAATTTCTCCTTCTCTCTTCTCCATTAGAACTCATCATTTTTCCAGCAAAGAGAAGATGCCATAGCCAAGAAAGAAAAGGAAGGAAGAGCTTGAAGAATAATCAAGGTAAAAGGACTTACCTTCCAACTAAGCATATATTCTTGATCATTGGAGCTTCCTCTACCTTTCTATCAGTTTAGATTTTTGATTTTGGCTCTCTTTTGGTGGCTGGAAAGTTAGGGTTCATGAGAGGAAAAATGGAAAAGAGAGGGATTTAGAGGAAATAAATGGTTGCAAAACACACTTTGCATGATAAGGAGAAGATTGATGTATATATTGCTTGGGTTTGTTGTTTGCATGAATTTTTGGAATCTCAAACCCTAAGGGGAGGTGCTGTCCAATTTTATATTTGATGAGGAAGAGTTGTTTTTGAGCTAAATAATCCCTGAGAAGTGTTTTGGGATCAAGACTATGTTGTTATACATGATGAAAGTTTGAAAAATCACTTCCTCCTTACTGGGACAGATTTTCGTCCAGATCTGTATGAGGTAGGAGGAGTGTGATTTTAATGAATTTGATGCTTCCAATGGCTTTAGAAGGCAAAATTGTGTAGGGTATAAGTAAGAAAAGGATTTGGGAAGCATTAGAAATCATATGAACAAGTTACAAAGTTTTAGGGTGCTTAAAAGGATAAGAGAGGCAATATTACGCTTTTAGAATTATGTTGTGTTGATGATGATTTGAGAATGATGGATATGTTTTTGTGTAATGTTTAGGAAGTTTAAATACTAAAGAAATCATTGGAAAAGATTAATAAGAGAGCTTCAAGTTCAAGGGGAAATTAAGAGGACAAGGTAGCAATGTTAGTGTAGGATTTGACCAAAAGGGGGTGAATTGGTCACTTTAAAAATTTAAAACTTAAAACGCAAAACTAAGAACAATGTCACCGGGAGAGAAAAGGAAAGATGAGCAAGGGGATTTATCCTGGTTCAGTCCCTCTGACCTACATCCAGTCCTCAGAGTGCCTCTGAGCTTTGTAATCCACTAATCACCAACAAATCAGGCTTACCAGCCTTTGGAGATTCTCACTCCCCCTTTCAATATGCAATGAAACAGAGTCTCACACTCTCTGTTTTCTGACCAAAACTCAACCTAACAAATTCAAGGTCCCAATCTTGAATATCTCTCAAATTTACAAAGGAATTGAATGAGACAAACTCTCTTGAAGAGTGGATAATGAAATCAATGAAGCTCTCAAAAATAATCAATGAAATAGCAAAAGGTAGTTCACGCAGTAATGGCGTATAATAAATTTTGTCATTGCTGTTCTATTCTACCTTTAAAGCTTTCTCCTTTTATAGAAGAGTAATCAGCATATATCCATTACCCAAATTTGAATATCTGTTAGAGAGAAGCGTGTGTCTTAAATGCTGTGGTTGTTAAACGCCATAAATGCTTCATCAATGATGTGTTCAACTGTCACACCGGAGTTCATTAATTGCTCATCTTCATTCCTCGAACTGCCTGACCTATTTAATGAATGTTCTGCAAGGCATTTATCAGGGCAGGTAACGTTTAAAAAAATATAGACATGAAATAGGAAAGTTTCAGGGAAGACTAGGCTTAGCTGTCATGGGAGAAGTATGTCAGAGAAAGCATACTCAAGTTTATCTTTTCAATACTCGAGTGATAGTCAGTGAAACCAGTGTAATTTTGAAATTTTGAAACTTTGTAAATCACTACTCGAGTGTTTTGAGATAATACTTGAGTGTTCACAACATTATTCAAGTTACTCGAGTAATTACTAAGAGTGGTGCAAAAGTTTTTTTGAATTTCAGTGCAAATACTCGAGTGTTGAAATTCTTGTACTCAAGTGTTTGGTATACTTTCAGCTGCTACTCAAGTGTTCAGATGAAAACTTGAAGTGAAAACATTTGAAATGTCACAATACTCGAGTGTTGGAATCATAATACTCGGGTGTTGTTACTTTTCTGCCATTACTTGAGTATTTTGATGGAAGTGTTGCATTTTAGAAGAAATGGTGCTTGATACTCGAGTATTTAAAAATCAATACTCGAGTGTTGTGCTTGAAGTGTTGTGCCAAGTTTGAAAATTTGCTTGATACTCGAGTGTTGAAAAGCTAATACTCGAGTGTTGGTAACACTTGCTCCACAACTCAAGTGTTCTGCTTCAAATTAAGATGTTTTGGCTAAATACTCGAGTATTCAAACTTAATACTCAAGTGTTACCAATACTTCCATCTGTAACTCACGTATTATGCTTCAAGTGTTGCGTATTCTTTTGAAAACAAGTCACGAGACTCGAGTATTACAACATAATATTCAAGTGTAGTCAATACTTCAACATCAATACTCGAGTTTCACATGAAATTATTCTACCATAACACATTTTAACACCAATATTCGAGTGTTCAAAATCATTACTCAAGTGTTTGTAACACTTTCTCCTAATACTCAAGTTTCCACTCAAAGTGTTGATTCTCAAAAACGTTTTAACTCACAATACTCGAGTATTAGAGTTCGGAACTCGAGTATTATCAATACTTTCAATGAAAACTCAAGTGCTGTCTGAAAGAATTGATTTTTAACTCATGAAAAGGCTTGATACTCGAGTTTTAAAGCACAGTACTCGAGTATCCTCAATACTTCCACACAAACTCGATGATTTGATCACAAAACTCGAGTGTTTCACCAAGAAAACTTAATCATCAACAATTTAAGCTTTATAATTCCTGAAATCATTTTGTTATCATCAAAATAAGGCATCAACATTCTCCCCATTTTTTATGTAAACAAAAAATTTATAAAATCAGAATGAAGAATTATGAGCTTACATTTTTAAAGAATCCATAAGACATGAAAACAAAGAAAAACCATGAAGTAGAGAGATATAAACAGATAAAGTGCCTAAAATCATAATATCATTTATAAAGTGCCTATTCATAAAACATAATTCATAAGTAACCAAATACAAAACATAAATAACAAAAGCACATCTGATTTTCTTTCTCCCCCTTTTTGGCATCAATCAAACAAGGGGTAAGTGAGGAGAAGAGGAAGTAAGATCAGATGAAGGCTCTGGAACAGGATCTGATGGAGGTATGGATGACACAGGAGGTGCAGGAATAGACTGAGGTCTTGGATGCAAGATGGAAGAGGAGAAGTCAATCATGGCCAGAACAGCATCAGCATATTCAGGATCAGAGGGAGGAGAAGGAGCTGGAGGAGAAGGATAAGAGGTAGAAGCCTATGAGTCTCTGATAAACTACTCTATGGATGAGGCCCTGCTATCCAAGGCAGCCACTGAATTCTGTAAAGCATCAAATTTCTCCAAGTAGATGTCCTTAAAGGTAATCAGGTCCTTGGACAAAGATGTGATGGCCACTTCAAAATTCTTTCCCGAGTAGTCATTAGCAACCTGAAGAATATCCTTAATGACATTCTGAGTCTGGCTCTGGAATGAAGTGACAAAAATCTCTTTCATCATCTTAAACTCTGTCTCCATGTAAGTTTGCAATGCAGCCTGAGGAAAGGATAGAGTAGAGGATGGCTAAGGTGGAGCAGATGATGGAGCCTCATACTGTCCTCGGGATATAGCTGATGTGGTCTTCTTTTCTTCACTAGATGAGACTGAACTTTACCACATCTATGTTCATTCTGTGGAAGTGCTGAACAGCAAACATGATGGGATTCTCTATCGTTTCAACTATGTACTAAACTTGATGAATATCAAGAATCCGAGAGATGAGGCAAGGGTAAGGTAATGTCATCCTTTTGGAGTTAGAGAATCTAACCCTCCACATCTCATTAAACACCAGCTAGACAATATTCCTCTTTTCCTTAGCCATTATGGATGCCAAAATATGATAGTCTCCATAAGCCAAGTGAGTATAGCTTTTACTCTTATTCACTAAACATCTAGAATAGATGTAGTGAGTAGTCCTCTGTATCACTGGCATAGAGGTTGGATCAAAAGATAGATTTCCTGGATACTCTTCTCCAGGTCTCAACAACTCAAACATCTCCTCCTGAGAGAAATCTTTTAAATTTTTATCATAATCATGAGTTCCAAGATAGCTATTTAAATCATCAACAATGATGCTAATGTCTACACCTCTAATCTTGGTGACTATAGAGTGATGAATTATCTTATTCTTGTCACCCATCAACGAGTTTGATTTCATGTTATTGTAAAATATACTCATCATCTCAGGGGAAAAAGACATGTTTATCTCAATCAGTTTACTATAACGCTCCATGTACTTAGCCACATCAATCCCTAGAGCCTTAATCTCTTCTAACTTCACATAGATTTCAGGACATAGATCACAATTCTTATATTTCAACTCATAATCATCATGATCCGTGATGTATAATGTGGAGTTTTTGTTTCCTTCAGGGGACTTAAGAGTGGTTACCTTCTCTGATGCTTTCTTTGAGGATTCCCCAGGGCCACTCAGTTTTCCTTTCCTCTTTCTCTTCGGAACCATCTTGCCAGGAGATATGCTTTCAGTTTCTGAGTCTGAATCCTGTGCAGATGAAGGAACAGTGGCTGATGAAGATGTCATTGGAGCTTTTCCCTTTAGAATGGACTTGGGTTGCTCAGAGACAGATTTTTGTGCCGAGACTACGGCTGCTTCCTCTTCCTCGAAAGGCTCAATAATCCTCACCTTCTTAGGTGATGCTGATTGGGATTGAGAAGGGCTAGAGGATGAAGCTTTGGTTCTTTTGGTACGGCCCATGGTGATTTAGGAGCAAGAAATTCAAGATTTTGGAGAAATTTTTGGAAGTGTAGGACGCCAAGAGCACGGGTGAAGAGTGATGAAAATCTGTGGATTAAAGGTGTTTTTAATGGAATAAATGGAATAAATCTTTGGGCTCTTTTAAAAACAAGTCACGATACTCAAGTATTACAAACATAATACTCGAGTGCTGTCAATACTTCAACATCAATACTCGAGTTTCACATGAAATAATTCTGCCATAACACATTTTAACACCAATACTCGAGTGTTCAAAATCATTACTCGAGTGTTTGTAACACTTTCTCCTAATACTCGAGTTTCCACTCAAAGTGTTGATTCTCAAAAACGTTTTAACTCACAGTACTCGAGTATTAGAGTTTAGAACTAAAGCATTATCATCACTTTCAATGAAAAATCAAGTGTTGTCTGAAAGTATTGATTTTTAACTCATGAAAAGGCTTGATACTCGAGTTTTAAAGCACAGTGCTCAAGTATCCCCAATACCTTCACACAAACTCAATGATTTGATCATAGAACTCGAGTATTTCACCAAGAACACTTAATCATCAACAATTTAAGCTTTATAATTCCTAAAATCATTTTGTTATCATCAAAATAAGGCATCAACAAGTAACTCACCTAACTTTGGCATCTACTTTGCATTGATTATATATATGTGTTGATTGCCATGTTTGTTGTGCGATTGTAGCCATTTGAATTATGAAATCTTATTTGTGTGAAAGCTTGATGGTTGTTATGCAATGATTGTCTTGACTTGGTGAAAACTTGATTGATTGTTCTTGTTACATGGTATACTTGTTTCATTTGATAATCATGCACGTAGATGTTTTATTAGAAATCTCACCCTCCCCAACTAACCATTTTAGGCACAAACGCAAGCAATGGTAAGAGCAAGGTTTATGGTGATAGAAGATGACATATTATCATGTTCTTGCTTGTGGAAAATATGTATTATGATTGAAGTTTATGTTTGAGAGTTATTGTAGTTTTGTAATTATAAACTCTACTTGGTTAGTAAGTGGATATATGATGATGCATGCATGAGTAAGGGCTTAAAGGCTAAGGGATGTTAAGGAATTTATCATGCATTGCAAGAGGATAAAACTTAACTAAAAAGAGGCTTTGGAAAATTTTTAAAGAAATGCTAAAGTTTCAAGTAAAGGGTTCCAAAACCAAAGAATCTGCCCTGTTTTTGGAATAGCAATAAAAAATAGTAAACAAACTCCGAATGACTTGAAACTTTCCAGTTAAATACTACACGTCATAAGCTTTAAAATGAGTCAATGTTTGCTAAATTTTGATGTGTAGATCAAGAGTTATGAACTTCCAAAGTTGAATGATGAATCTGGAAAACTGGAAAGTTACCAAATGAACAGTGATTTTCACGGAATAAACTGTATTATATGGGCATGTTTTGGAACCAGTGAGTCTTTTTCCCCTGTAGATCACTTCATAAGCTTCAAATAGAAATTTGAACCACTCAATTTCAATTTTTATAGAATTAGTTATGATTTTTCAAAATTGGGCTAGAAATCTGGAAATTGACCAAATGAACAGTAACTCCGTTTTGAGGCTTTTATTTTCACTTCTTCGGTCAATTTGAGTTATCCAAGGCCCTAAAGTGATTCAATAGTGATCTAATATGATGTTTATAGGGAAAAATAAGGAGTTTTACATAATGACCCAATGGGTATTTTTTTCCCTATAGAGGAATATATAAGCTTTAAATAGAAATTGAAACCACTCAATTTCGATTTTTCTATAATTAGTTATAAATTTTCAAAGTTGGGTCAAAATTCAATGAATAGTAACTTTAAAAAAAATCAAATTTTCATATTTGATTTCTTTTGACTTGTTAAGCTATTCAAGGCCCAAGAATGGTTCCATAATGATATAGAATGAAGCTAAAGGGGTTAGTTAAGGTGTGTTACAATAAGACATGATTTCCCCTTTATCATCCTTAATTGAAGTAAAGTACATGTTGTTATAGAAAATTCTAATCATATCAGGAGAGAAATCATCTTTTATTTCTATCAGATGCTTGTAATGACTCAAATAATCAGAAACTTTAAATCCAAACCCATCTAATTCTTTCAAGTCAACATACACAGCAAGGCACAAAGAGTGACTCTTTAACTTGGATTCATACTTAGGAAGATTAGTGATGCATACCGTTAGAGTGTTAAAATCCTTTGGTACTGTAGGAAGTTCTGGTTTAGTCATTTTCTTCTTTCCCTTTGCTCGAGGCTTATGCGAAGAGAGGAGGCCAGTTTACTTGGAGAGTGACTTTTAGTTTCAGAATCTGAGGGTGCAGCATAAGTAGGTGCAACTTGAGAGCCAGACACCATGGGAGCCTTGCCTTTGTCCTTTAGAATTGACTTGGGCTGGCCAACGCTCGATTTCTAAACCATGTGTTACTATCTCTTCAGAAGGTTCGACAAACCTAACTCTCTCGGGTTTGTTTCATCACGATGAAATTTAATTTTCACCACGGCCAACAACTCCTTTCTCAGCTATATCCATTCATTTATCTAATTTTTGCAGTGCATACATACCACCCACTCACACATACACTTGCATCCACCCATTTCATCTTTTTGTTTGAGATGCGTGCTGCAAGAAAATTTTGAAGAATGGCTATGCCACTTTGAAAATTAATGAAAGTAGCATGTTCATTGAGAACATTTGTGCTAATTCTAAGTCTAAGGATGAGTTTTCATATTCAAATATCTTATCTATTGCCTTTATTTCTGAATATGACTCACCATCCTCCTTTGTATCCTTGTATTATGAAAATTCCATATGTGTTGTGAGAATATGGGAACATGTCTTCAATACATTGTATAAAAAATGTTTGCTTCCTATAACATAACCTCATGATATATAGCCAACTGAATCGTGCCCTAATGTTAAGCATAGTACAACTAAAGATGATACCCCTAAAAAAGGGGAATCTATTGATTTTGTAGAGGATCCCTACGCAGCTGCAAAAGAACCAGTAGACAGTCAAGATGCCTCAGATAATCATGGAAGTGATCTTTTCTCTCTTAAGCTTCACAATTTAATTCCTTCTGTTGTGCAACCCTCCACACTTGAATTGAAACCCCTGCCATCTAGTTTGAAGTCTTCTTTTCTTGGGACTAATGATACTCTTAACTGTTTTGAGAGAGCATAAGAGGGCCTTTGGGTAGACTCTGGCAGATATTCCGGGGATTAGCCCAGCAATATGCACACATAGGATTCTTTTGAGAGAAGATTCAAAACCTATTAAACAACCCCAGAGGCGGTTGAACCCATTAATTTTGGACATGAGAAAAAGGAAATCACCAAATTGTTGTGTTAGCCCCATCCATATGGTACCTAAAAAGAGTGGTATTATAGGGGTGAGGAATGAAAAGAATGAACTTATACCCACAAGAGTTCAAAACTCATGGCGTGTGTGTATAGACTATAGAAAATTGAATGATGCCACATGCAAGAATCATTTTCCTCTACCCTTTATTAACTAGATGCTTGAGAGACTGGCAGAGAAATCGCATGATTGCTTTTTAAATGGTTTCTCAAGGTACTTCCAAGTACCAATTACACCTGAGGACCAAGACAAAACCACCTTCACATGTCCCTTTGGGATTTTTGCATATCGAAGGATGCCTTTTGGACTATGCAATGCTCTGGGAACTTTTCAATGCTGCATTATGACAGTTTTCTCTGAGTTTTTAGAAGAATGTTTGGAGGTTTTCATGGATAAGTTTAATATTTATGGTGGATCTTTTGATGATTGCTTGGCTATTCTTGAAAAAGTTTAAAAAATGCATTGGGAAGAATTTGATTTTAAATTTTGAAACATGTCATTTTATGGTAAATGAGGGAATATTTTTAGGGTTTTTTATTTCATAAAAGGGTATTGAGGTTGACAAAGCTAAAATTGAAGTAATATCTTCCTTGCCCTATCCTAGTTGTGTGAGAGATATCCATTCCTTCCTTGGACATACTGGTTTTTATAGGCGGTTCATCAAAGATTTCAGTAAAATTACATTGCCTCTTTCTAAGCTTCTGCAAAAAGATGTAAAGTTTAATTTTATTAACCATTTCAAGGTGGCATTTGTTGAACTTAAAACTAAGCTTGTTTCTACACTCACTTTGACTGCCCCAAATTGGGGGTTACTCCCTCCAACTATGCTATAGGAGCTATACTTGGACAGAAAGTAGATAAGGTCTCAAGGGTAATAGCATACGCATCCAAAACATTGGACCCAGCACAAATGAATTACACAACAACTGAAAAAGAGATGTTTGCCATTGTATTCTCATTGGAAAAACTTAGGCATATCTATTGAGCTCTCATGTTATTGTTTTCACTAACCATGCAGTACCTACTCAAGAAGCCTCAGTAAAAACCACGACTGATTAGATGGATTTTACACCTTTAAGAGTTTGACGTGGAAATCAAAGATAGGCCAAGAGATGTGAATCAAGTGGCAGATGATCTAAGCTGACTACCAGATGACACGAGGGGAGTAGATTCTTCTAAATTAACTTGTGACTCATTTCTTGACCCAATTCTATGTGCTTTAATCGTCAGGGAGCCATAGTATGCTCACATTGTTAATTATCTAATTACTAGAGTCACCCCCTTTTATGACTTCACCTCAGGCACAAAAAATTAAAAGTGAATCCTAACTTTACATATGGGATGCCCCTCACTTATGGCGAATGTGTAGTGATCAAGTTATTAGAAAAAAGCATATCTGATGAGGAGTTTGAGCCTATCATCTCATCTTGTCATTCCATGGTTTGTAGAGGGCATTTCAGTGCTTGGAGAACATCCAGAAAAATTTTAGACTCAGGATTTTCTGGCCCTCATTGTTTAAGGATTCCTATCTGGTTTGTCGCTCTTGTGATAGATGTCAACGTTTGGGGGCCTAAGTAAATGTCATAAAATGCCCCAACAACCCTTGCTGTTTTGTGAAATTTTTTATGTTTGGGGCATTGATTTCATGGGTCCTGTTCCCTCATCCTTTGGTTTTGTATACATATTTTTAGCCGTAGATAATATTTCCAAATGGATTGAGGCGATTCCTACTAGAAAAGGTGATGCTCAAGTTGTGTTAAAATTTATCAAATCTAACATTTTCTATAGGTTTGGTATTCCTAAGACCATAGTAAGTGATAGGGGCTCCCATTTTATATTAGCTTACTTCATTTTGTATTAGAGACAAATTATGAACCACTTTATGGCCATCCACTGCTAAAATTAACTGATCAAGTGAAATTTTAAAACTTCGTAAAAAGTACTGTTCATCAGTACTATTCACTTGGTCAATTTCAGGTTTTTAGCCAACTTTAAAAATTCATAACTAAATTTAAAAAAATCAAAATTAAGTGGGTCATGTCTCTAATTGAGTCTCATTAAGTTCCCTACAAGGGAAAAATATCCATTTATCCAATTTCTTGGCCAATCAATATAGAAAAAGTCTATGGAAAAACACTATTCATTTGGTCATTTTTCAATTTTTCAGATTTTTCTTCTAACTTTGGACTGGCATAACTTTCTATATAGAAGTCAAATTTTAGCAAAATTAGACTCATTTAAAGCTTGCATGTGAGGTATTTTTTATAAAATTTTATACTAATTGGACTTCATTTACTACTTTTCACTGTTACCTCAACTTGAATACCTATTAAGGGCTTTAGACCCTTTCATGTTATCTTACATGCTTGCAATTCCTCTTTCCATGCTTATATCCAATTCACCTAATAAGTTAGCATACTTGGTCTATTACACAGCACATACATCATACTTCATAGTGTAGAAGTTTAAACTACAATTATCCAAAAGTTCACATAATCAACTTGTACAGGCTTTCCACTTGGCTTGCCATTCAACTTCAATCTTACCTTTACTCTCCTTTGCTTTTGCTCTTGATCTTGACCCTAGAAGGGGTTATCATGGGAGAATGAGATTCATGGAATCTCAATAGCAAATACCTCTAACTAATCAATATTCAATGACAAAAAGCTATGAAAATTAAACTTGCAACACTAACCTCAAATTCTTACATTTTCACTTTGCCAAGGCATATCATCAATTGTAACACCTCCTATTTTCCCCCTATTTCCTCATATTAGATCAATTTAGAACCACTATTGGGCTTTGGATGACTCAAATTGGACTTTTTAATGAACTTGAAAATTTTTCTTTTTCTTTAAAAATGATATTACTGTTCACTGGCCCATTTTCCAAATTTCTGACCCAACTTTGAAAATTCATAATTAATTCTACAAAAATCGAAATAGAGTGGTTCCAATTTCTAAATTTACTTTATTAAGTAAACTATGGGGAAAAAATACTCATTGGTTCCAATACTTGCCCATTTGAATCAGTTTATTACGTCAAGTTGGTAGCTCAAATGGTTACTTCCAGTTTTTCCCAGATTTTTCCCTTACTTTGAAAAATCATATCTCATAAAATACACATCCAAATTCCGTAAACTTTATATCATTTTAAAGCTCAGGATGTGGAGTATTTAAATGAAAAGTTTCAACTTATTTGGAGGTCGTTTGCTATTTTTCATTGATGTTTGAAATAGGTCAATTTCCAGGGCCTTTGAAACCTATTTGTTTTGAAGTCTAACTTTTCTTAAAAAATATCAAAACTTCTTTTTTGTTCATAACCAAACCCTTATCATGCATGATTACTTCCTTTTCATCCTTTAGCTCCCTTAGTCCATTTTCATGCATGCATCATCACATATTCACTTGCTTGTTTACATAGGGGTTTATAGGTTACAACTTTAACAACTTGCAAGATAATTGGCCAACCATCAACATATTTACACAAAATTCCTCAAACAAACATAATATCTTCAACCATCAATCATCTTTTCCTTACCCTTACTTGAGCCTCCACCTACATGGTTAGTTGGTGGATAATGAGATTTTGAAATCCCAATAGCAAACTACATAATCAAAACATTGTGAATGTGTATAGCATAACTTTAAAGCAAGTGTATGATCATACAATATGTGACACATCAAAATCCAATTTCATAATGCATATGGCCATAGCATCAAAGTCACATTTCATACACATATTGTAACACTCCTTAACCTTGCCTTTAGCTTCATTTTATATCCATTTGGAACCAAAGTGAAGCTTCATTTTGCTTAAAAGGTCCAAAAGAATCAAAATGAAAACTTTGAAAGTTACTATTCACAGCTTTTCGGACCAACTTTGAAAATTCATAACTAATTCTAGAAAAATCAAAATTGAATGGTTCCAATTTTTGTTTGAAGCTTATAAGTTCCTCTATAAGCGAAAAGTACTCATTGAGACATTAGTTTGTCCAATTGAAACAGTTTATTGCGCAAAGATGTACTGTTCATTTGGTAATTTTTCATTTTTCCCAACTTTTTCTGTGATTTTCTTCCAAATTTGGAACATCATAACTTTTTATACAAAACTCCAAATCCAATGTTGTTTAGCTCATTTTAAGGCTTGTAACATGAACTATTTTTCTGAAAAATTTTATCTCATTTAGAGTTCATTTGCCCAGTTTCACATCAACCCAAAGCGGCTGACTTGGTAAGCTTATTAACTTGCTTTCAAGAAAAATGACCCTTTGAAATTCCTTCCTTTATGCATGCTCATTTCTAACCTCATTTGACCATGATTAATCAATCATTTGGTAATACTTAAAGAATGCTTTCAATACTCCTAAGCTATCATACATGTAGGAGTTTAATTTACATAAATACAAAATCCTCAACATACTCTTCAAACATAAATCATTATTTCTACAAGCAAGATCATCATAATATGCCACTTTCTATCACCATAAACCTTACTCTTACCCTTGCTTGAACTTGTACCTAAAATGGTTAGTGGGGGAGGGTGAGATTTCAAGGAAATCCCAGTAGCAAACACTCTAATAATACATCTATGTGCATGATTATCAACTCAAAACAAGTATGCCATGTAACAAGAACAATCAATCATGTATTCATCAAGTTAAGGCAATCATTGTTGTACTTTACTTCTCCTGGTCATTGAGCCTGATCGACTCTTTTCCCAGCCCTCCAGCCTCTTACTTCATTTCCTTTGTCTTATGGAGAAATATAACAAATAAGACTAGTTAGACTTACCAGGAGAATCTATCTCTTAGCGTTAACCTGTAGTCGTCCTTCTTATCCATATTACCCGCCTTCTTATAGCTAAGGAGATTATGTCGACTTCTTTACCGAAAAAGAAGTTAATCTAGAAGTGACTCCGATAAGGCCATAAAGGCCTTTCTTTTCTAGACTTTCTAGCCCTAGAAATCTTACGATAAATTACTCCCTTAGTAAGCTAAGCTTCCACACGAGGATTAGGAATAGTAGCAGTGAGAAAGAAAGGGGCTCTTCCCGTTGGCCTTGTTTGAATGCTAGGCCTCCCAAGTCAATGCCTTCTCTTGAAGATCCCCAACTGAGGTATAATAGGTCTCTGGATCATCCGATCTATGAGAATCTCTGGGAAAGCTCTCGTCGACTCAACCGATCAATAGAAGGAGCAGCAAGAAAGTATGAAAGAATCAATTCCTATTTATGCACAGATAATCCTATTTATTGATATTATCTCCGAACTGAACTCACTTACAGCTAAAGGCATGTAGTTACTCGACCAAAGAAGCAAGATTAATGTTCGAGCAGTTTTTCCTCTAACTGTCCTATCAGGAGAGCTATAAAGAGAATTCCCCTCTTAGACAATACAAAAGTATCAGAACGAAGAGAATTCATGTCATTATTTAAATCCTATAGCTTGAGTGAAGTGACCAAAGAAGCAAGGGTATGAAGTAGCTCAAGCAAAGCAGGAGGCACGTAGTTCTCAATCGGAGGGAGAGGATCTGTTGAGCTCGACCGTTTGGGAGAGGGTATACGCCGGAATTCCCTTTTTCAGCTTTTTCGTACTTGCTTAATACAAAAATTCTACTTCATTCCATTAAGTTGTACCTTGCCTTGAACCAGACCTCATGCTTGCCCTAGAAATCTTCACTCCTTTCCTTTCAGTCGAGTGATTTCATACCATCTGTATCGTGCTATTCCTTACTCCTTGAGTAAGTTCTTTTAAACCTTCCTCTAAGAAGGAAGTAAGTTGACTTGTGGAGCCGATTGTAGGAGAAGAATCCGCAGAAGCAGAAGTTGGAGAAGTAGGAGAAGGCAACCGTAGCCTGTTCAAAGCGCCTCCGTAGGATTGGTCCGAAGTTGTATCAGCTGTTCTGGACTTGGGTTACGCCTTGAGCGCGGTTCCTAATAATTGATGGTGCAGGGGTGATCTAAGACCTCTTTCTTCTTGTAAGCGCCTTCATGGTGGTTTATGATTGAATCTCAGAGGCATTCTTATCATTTGGTAGATCCAAGCCCATGGCCTATTTCGGGTTCACTTGAAGCTTTAGCAACACTTCTCAGTTTGGGCCTCATATTTATCGCATATACCATGTTTGTTAGCAGGAGTAACAGTTTAGAAATCTAGCTATCATTGAGACTTGCTAAAGATCGAAGGGCTTTTGTGAAATCATCAACTTAAACTCATTCTTTTAGGCTTAGGTTCCGAGTTCGATTAATAAGTAGAAGGGTTTTCACTCTTTCAGGCTTTGTTTGGCCGCTAAAGATAGATTTTTGGCTTTCTCCTTTACAGCGAGTGGTCTAATGAATGGGGTTGACTTCCTTACTCATTTCACTACCTTATCCTCTTAATTTCTCTTTAGCTTGAATGCTCTCTTGATTACTTGAGAAATTAATTCCTTTCACCAACCTCTTGCCTACACAATTCACAACATTATGATCATCAAACACAAGCCATTTCCAAGATAAAAATCAATGTGAATCTCTCTAAATCATCCTCTTCAACTTTATAAGCCTTAAGACTTTAAACTTATCTTTAATGTTTTCTAATGATTCCCTAAACTTGTAGTCACCTTTACCCTACACAAAAACTCATTTTAAACGCATTGGAAGCATCAAAATCATCAAAAGAACATTACTTCCCCATGAATCAGAACAGGCCGAGACACATGTATAAAACCTTCAACATGAATTTTTCCAACTTCTAACACTTATGCCATCATACTCTTGATTTCAAACTCATATTCATGGATGGTATAGCTTGATTTTAACTCTCCCATATCAAGTAAAAATTTGGGTAGCATCTCACCTTAAAAGTTCATCATCCCAAATTTTACAAAATCTAAAAACAAGCTCAACCAACCACAATATATACATAAAATGGCTCCTTACAACACAAGGAGACTTTTGCAACCAACCAATGGCTCTAAATCCCTCTCTTTCTCACTTTTCTTCTCAAGAACCCTAAGCATTAAACTTGAGAAAGAGAGGCCAAATCAAAATTCCAATCCATAGAAGTTGTAGTGGAGAGCAGAAGGATGAAAATTAGGTATAAGTTCTAGTGCTTTCATCTCTTACCTTCGATTTTCTCAAGCTTTTCTCCTCTTGTTCTTGCTTGGAATGGTGTCTTCTCTTCTCTCTTCTGCAACCAAGAAGGTCAGCCAAAATGGAAGGGAATGGAAGAGAAATGGATTTATAAAACCCTTCACAAAATTTCAATGACTAAGATTGATACTTAGTGATTAAGTTTAAATCTAAGGGCTTTAGATTGCACCACATATCACCCACTTGCTTGTCTCTTATTGGTTCATCAAAAGTGGCTCATGATGGCTATAACTAGGGGTTAAAATCTGGTTTGGCTAACTAAACTAAATCCCCTTCAGTTACTTTTACCGATTACACTTTTTACCGGTAAACATAACTTTATTTCGGTAAATCTTTTTCGATTTTTCTGGAGATGTTTTCTTCCTCATTTAATCTCCATATTTTCTTCTTGAATATGGTAAATTTATTATCCCCAAAATAACCCTTGATCTCATCAAAAATTTACAGGGTTATTTTATCCTGTCCAAACCCCTGAAAACGTACAATCGAAGGGCAAAATACTTTTAGGGCCTTAAAAATTACTACATTTTTCAATGATACTCTAGCCCTTTTTCTTTTTCCAAAATGCCCTCTAAACTGTCTAAACTGTCTTTTTCCCGATTTTCAGGAAAATCGCCTTAATCATACACCAGGCAATAATTTTATTAAATACTATAAAATTCACTGAATTTTTCTATGCCCTGAACTCAACTGATTAAGGTCTCTTGATACCTCAAATAATTATTTTCAGCCATTAAATCTTCAAAATTCCATAAATAAAATTCTATGCTGATTTTCAACAATCCGTCGATGAGTTATGCTCTATCTTTTAGACTTATGTGAAATTTTCTGATATTTTGGTCAACAGTTGACTTTTTGACTTTGACTTTGACCTTGACTTTGTCAAATGACCAAAATTCCCTTACACTTTCACTTAATGACCAAAATGCCCTTACACTGTCTAACTTTTCATAATTCCCATTTTACCCTTGACTTTGTCGCCCTTGATCTTTATTATAACGACCTTTGCGTACTTCCCAGTAGGTCACCCATCCTGAGATTGCTCCAGGGCGATTACGCTTAACTGTGGAGTTCTCATAAAATTTCTCCCACTGAGCTAGGTCTGACTTTGGGTTATTCAGCCCGTCGGTATCAACTTTTTCTACTCTTTCTATCTATGGGTTTTAACTTGACTTCTGACTACTCGTTTGACCCTTTTTATCAAATGAACATATTGCCCTTGGTCTTTATACTTAATGACATTTATGTCCCTAGCTTACATTCTTAGTAATTTCAAAACCTTATGACTAAATTGACCAGGGTCTCTTTGGTCTATTGACATCTTCTCTTTCTATACTTTTATTTCTAGGCCTTATCATATCTCATAACTATCAGTTTGGCCTCTATTTCAGTTTGCAGTAAAGAGTGGATATTACACATATCATCCACTTCAATCATCATAAAAATTCATGCATCATTCACAACACATTTTCATAAAACATAAGTGGAGATTAGTAGTCTTGCTACCTCTTTAGCTTAACTTCCTTTTTCACTTGAACTTTAAAGCTCTCTTGGATTACTTCCAAATGTGCTCTTGAAGGTCTCAACCTCCTAACCATGATACCAAGGTACATCCATTAACTTCTTATCATTAATCAAGCAATAATTTGCAAAAACGCAACAATACTCCCTCTTGTATTTTCAAGACCCTACAAGTTCAAGTCTTGGCTTTTATGGATCCTAATGCTTCTCAAATCCCTTCCTTATTTTTACCCTACACAAAACATCATTTTAGAGCCATTGGAAGCATTAAAAAGGCTTCTTGAAAAAGGAGTGGATGAGATTAAAACTTAGGGACCAAGTTGGAATTTACTTAGTTGTGATTATGCCACTTGTCCTCTCTTTATTTTCTTAGTTGAAAAGTGATTTTTGCCTTCCTTTATCAGCTTGGTTGGGCTAACTGGTTCCATGGCTCTCCAGTCACTTATCCGATGGCACGCATTTCTGTAAAGTAACCTTTAATCGGGGTAACTTTCTTTTTACTTTTTCAGAGACTTTCTCTCTCATGTGGTGCCATTCCCTAGGCCTCCTTGCCTAGGTGGCACAATATCCTAGTCCAAAATATCCCCGGGTTTTCCTTGTAACTTGTTAGGATTCCTTGATTTGAGTGAAATACTATAAAATGTGCTTCTAGCGGCCAATTTGGTTTAAGGGCATGGAAAATTTCTCTATTTTTCCCTGATACTCCAACCTTTTCCGTTCCTCAAAATTCTTCCCGGATTTTCCGTAATTAATTTTCTAAGAAAATCCTTTTTCGGGGGTTTTGGGTACTGTTGTTCTCCGTATTAAGAAACTACCCTCACCGGTTACTTGATAATAATTTTATTAAATACTTTAGAACCCAACTAGACTTTTCTCAGTTCGTGCCTCCGGCTTTTGAGGACTCCTGCTACCTCAAATAATTACTTCTCTGTCTTCCAGACCTCCAAAATCCCTTAATTTACGGAAATGCCATTACTCTTTATACTTGCCCATAATTACAAAAATGCCACTAGCTTTCTTACTTCTCTCATAATTACCAAAATGCCATTACTTTTTCTACTCTTTCTTAATTCCAACCTTACCCTTGGTTAACTTTGTCATTTTTGGTCAATTTTGACTCTTTAGTTAACTTTGACTTTTTGGTCAACTTTGACTTTTTGGTGAATTTTGACCAAATCACCAAAATGCTCTTATTATTTGATGACATTTTGTGCCATAGGCCTTTTTAATCAAAATGACCATTTTACCCTTATCATTTGTGCTAGATGACCATTTTGCCCTTTGGTCATTTTTACTTAGAATTCTCAAGATTGGGACTTAGTCGATCATCCTTTTTCTTATTTATAGGCATTTTCCTTTCCATGGGCCTTAAATCATCTCGTAATTTATCGGTTTGGCCATTATTTCCGTTCACAAAATTTGGTATATTACAATCAATCATCAAACAAAGACTTCTTCACCAATCATATCAACATGGAAAACGCACAATTAATAATCAATAGCAATGTAAATGTAAAAGTTAGATAATTTGCTAGCTAAAGAATTTAAATTTTCACTTGAGTTTGGTGACTTGTTCCTTGCTCTTTGAAACATCCCTTTATCACTTAAACTCCTACACATCATCATAATGGATTTGGAATTAATAACAAACCAATATCAAGCATTAAAACACATAAAAATATCCCAAAACCTCTCTATATGATTTTTCAACTTTGCTTCTTATACACTTGCATAATCTTACTTTTAACCCATTTCCTAACTATCATCATAAAAATATCCCAAAACCTCTCTATATGATCAGTCCCAGTTCGCGCAACACCTCCCCTGTAACATCCTATTTTTTTTTTATTTAGAGGATTTAATGACATTTGAGAAATAATTATTTATTTAAAGAATTTAATTTTTATATGTAAATAATGCTTATATTAAATATAATTTATTAGGTGATCATTTGAGTAAAAAAAAAACAGAGAATCTATCATAATTGAAGAAAATCTTAAATAATTAAAAGATGATTTTATAAAAAATAAATATAATATATATATATATTAGGGCACATGACCCACTTAATGAGATGTGTGTGTGTATATATATAATGGAAACAAAGAGTGGTTTTGCTGCTTGCTTCACGTGTGTGTGTTTATCTATTAAATAAACCAAGGAAAAATGAAAGAAGGAAAGGTTTCGCCACGTCGTGTGTGTATATGTACTGTGGACTCCCACAATAGTGCCTTATGTTTTTTTTTCTCCTCTACGTTAGATGGTGTTGGTGGCAACTTGGGATCTAGGTGTTATTCTGGGATCAATTAGGTAATCAAAACTACTTCCTTTCAAATTTCTTCCTTTATAAAAATTTTTCAAAATAATTTTCTTTTTCTAATGGTAGTAATATCAAACTGATCAGATGAAAATTTATGATTAGGGTTTGAGATATGGATTAAGTTTTATCAAGAACTGTCTGATGAAAGGTAGAGAGGAAATAAAGGTTAATTTTTCTTCTTCTGGATTCATGATTTGACTGTTGTTATAATTTAAAATAATTATTTGATTAAATCAGTTTATGATTTATCCTACATAGATGGTTTGTACATATTAGATTTGGGATTGAATGATTTATAAGTATTATTGAAATTGTTTTGAACTTTACTCAACTTATCATGTTGAAAAGATTAAGAGCATATATGATTTAACAATTTTATGTTGAAAACCCTAAACTTTTAATTGGGAATTGTGTAATCGAAATTGATTTGTGAATTAATTAAATCTTTGGGTTGAGGGAAATGATTGAATTTTGGGTTAGATTAAATAATTGAGAGTCTATTGACAACTATGAATTTTAAATGATTATTTCAATAACTCAAATGTGCATAGTCAATTTGATTATTTGAGTTAGTATATTAAATTTTTGTCTACATTATTGTGTAGAATAACTTGATTGTAGTTGGTGCTTTGTGGCTTGAGCTTTCAAGTATTTTGGAGTTGAGGTAACCGATGTTAATTCATTTTATATGCTTTGTATGGATTGTAAGGTATTTTCGATACCTTAATTATGTATTACGAATCTTATCTCTATTTTTATATGTTCAATTTTAGTGAAGTGGGAAGTATTTTCTTTATATATATAAACGATATGTTTGCCTAGAGATACGTTTGATGAGCTTTTCATAATTTATCTTTATCCGTAACATATTGTGAATTGATGCATTTTTGGGGAATTGACATATTAGGTATATGGAAGTAGTTGGGTGATCTTGTGATGATGAGACTTGTGTAATGTATTGTGAATGTATCCGCGGTTGCCCCACTACTGATCATAGTGGTTGGCTGTATTGTGACTCACACTCAGGTGGGGAGTCGGCCTAGACCCAGGAGGGAGGCCAGGATATATCGTGACTCACACGCAAGTGAGGAGTCGTGATGGAGTAATATGGAGGAGTAGGATGGAGGGATCATTTGTTCATTCTAAATGTATTGATTGGAAAACCTTAATTTTGTTTGAATATTGTATATGAGCACTGCTTCACTGACTTATAATCCCGTATTGTATATTCTATGAATTGATTGTTGGTTACTGGGACTTTATGTCTCACCCTATCGATATATATTTTTTTCAGGAGAGGAACTTAGTAGTTCGAGGTGTGAAGGGAAGGAGCCAACAGTTTGATAGTAGCTATCACTGTAGGTTTAATAAGGAGAAATGTATATTGCCAAACTTATAAGACTTGCATAATTTGATTCTACCTTTATGATTATATTGTGAAATTAGACTCATTAATAAATTGTCTTATGATATGCATGAGAAATTAATTATTGATTTGAGGAATATATCTGGATTTATATGGTTAATGGAATTGTTAATAACTGTTCTGGTTTTTGGGACTTATGACGGTGACTTGTGGGCGAGTTTTGTGCCCTAGATTGGAATGATACTGTGAATTGTGAATGGTTTGTGGGCTACATGTCTCACCCACAACTTTTGTGCCCTGGACCTTGAGGATTTAATCATTAATTGTGTTTAAACGTCTGGTTTGTTGGGAATTACGAATGGTATCAAAAGGGATTACGAGTTACATAATTAATTTCGAATATAATATATGGTTAATTTGTTTAGGGGGTTACATCCCCTTATAGGATTTCATGCCAAAAGTTTCAATACAACTCAAATCAACACAAAACAACCATTAACAGGTTCCAAATCAAGTATAGAGTTGTTTTCTAACAACTCTTTTCTCTATATCCCTCTCTTTCTCAGTTTCCTCTTTTAAAACCTAAACTTTGTCATCTTCATAACAGCCCACACAATCATTATTAGAAAAAAAAAATAAACCGATAGAATTGGAGAGAAGAGCCGAAGGATCAAGAATATAGGAGATTTCAAGCTTGGAACATGGATTTACCTTGAGATTTAGCTTGAAACTTGCTCTCCTTGCTTCCTCTTAGCTCTCCATGGTTTTCTCTCTATTTTGGTGCCTTGAACGAAAATATGGAGGTGGAGATGGTCTTGAAAGATTTTATATGAAGATAATCACATGTCATTAAACTTGTGGGGCCTAATACATTGATCATATAATTTTTTGTTGATAATTTCTACCACATGGATATAAACTCTTCATACTTTTTGACTTTAAATATGATCATTCCAAGGGATAAAATCCAAGTCATTCATCCCTTTCTTAGCTTCTCTTGGAAATTTCTTTAAAAAATCTACATGAGTCATAAGTCATGCGGGACCCGATTGGATTGATAAAGTAACTTTACTCTGAGATATTCTACCACATGGCTAAAATATATTTTCTACTTTTCATCTTACCAATAGAAGGTGACATGTGGCAAAATTCAATCCACACAATATGCTTTATGAAAATCAAGCTACTTTTGCTACCTCAAAGTTACTTTATCTGGCCATAATTACTTTTTTAGAATTCCTTTGTCACTTAACCTGAGTAGGGCCATTAAAAATTCCCAAAATTCATAGAATACTTCTATAATTTTTCTTTCCTCATTCTACTTCCAAAATTGCCTTTAATTAATTTTTGAAGAAAAATCAATTTCAGGGTTTTTTGAGCATTTTCTTTGGAAACTATCTCTGACTTTCTCTTGGAAATAATTTTATAAATAACTAAAATTTCGAAGCTATTTTTCCCTCTACTGAAATTATATACCTAAGGCCTCTAGATGTTTAAAATAATTAAATTTGATTAATTATTTATTAAATATCCAAATATTAAATAACCTTTAAGATTTCTGTAAAGGTTATTTTGTCATTTTTGTAAAGGATGTTTAAATATCCAAAATGCCCTTTGACTTTTCCTTAATTACCAAAATACCCTTGAATTTTATAAATGGCAATTTGGTTCAATGAATTTCAAAATACCACTTTAGTCCTGTTTTTAAATGACACTTAGGTCCAATGAATTTACAATTTGACTCTTTAGTCCTTTACTTTTTGAAATGACAATTTTGCCCTCACCTTTTTTACGCTTAGCAGAAAGGCATTTTCACCCTTCCTTTCTTTTCCTTTACTTTCCTTTCATTCTTTGGACCATTAGTTGAGTTTTAGCTACTTATTTAGCAGTTGTATGCAGTAATCAAAAAGCTGGATATTACAATAGAATCTTTTTTGCCTCTCCGTTAAATAATGACAACATTGCTACAATTTTATACTTCCATAGTGAAATTACTCCGCCAAAAACTTGCAGGGTGAATACGCTCCTCCGAGAAAACTTCTGGAGTAAAAATATACCTTAACCCTAAATAATATAAAATAAAAGATAAAAATATAAAATATGACAACAATAAATAAAATAACAGAATAAAATATTGAATAGTAGAAAAATTAATAAAATAAAAGTAAAGTAATAATATAACTTAAAAAATGAGAATAAAAAAAAAGAGTATAAATAAAATAGCATAAGATAAATAACAAAATACAATAAAATTAATAACATTACTTTACAAGGAGTCTATACATCAAATCTTCGTGGCCAATTCATGCTAATAAAATGTTACAAGAATATTACAAGATATGAGCAATATAATAGAAGCAATAGAGAAGTGTAGGAAATGAGAAATATAGATTTTCATATGCCATCAATTTTGTGTTAAATCTCTATTTATAAACACCAAACATTTCCAAGAGTTACAATGTCATAAACATAAAAATTAATCTACATATAAAACCATTGGAGGATATAGCCATTGATCATTAAGTGAAATCCATGACCCCACACCCCAACATCTGTTACACCAAAATAATATTTGAGTTATTCAATTTTCTTTTAAAAAATAGGAAGAAAAGAAAAATCATGTGATGACCAATTTTCCACGAGTTATAACCAGTTCATTTTTTACCAGTTATAGCATTGATCCAAATTGAACCAGGCACTCATTCTCAGTCTAACTGGTTTTTGACCCATTATAGCATCGTTGCAAATTAAACCAGGCACCAAGTTCCGTTCGAACCCATGGAACCAGTTGTAGCAACCTTGATACCAATTATTTGAATATATATTTAATTTTAAAAATTAACTTTTGTGCCTTTACTTTATATTTACTTATTTTGGCTTCTTCGGCCCTTTTATTTTAATGGATATTCTCACCGAATTGGACTATATATCTACGTTTCACAAAACTTCCAGAAAGTTCACAACAATCTTGAATCGCTCAAATTGGACTATTTCGAGGCTTTGGGTCTCGCTAATCTAAGAATATGACGCGGATGAATTAAATTCTCTACAGAATCATATTGATTTCGAGCTTCTAGTATTACTCGCGTTTGTTTTATCACAAAGCATAAAATTGTTTATATTGAGATTGGAAAGCCTTGATCCCTTGATTTTGACATGTTCACACCTAATATTGTCCAGCTCCGAACCACTGGCAATGCTGCTAGGTTGCCAGACGGAGTTAAGTCTAGCTTAGAAAGGTTTGACACTTAGATGTACATAAACGTGTTCTTCACTATCAGATTGGTCAAGCCCTGTAGGAAAATGGATCTTTTCTTGTACTAAACATATGAATAGCGATACAAACTGATTGTGCAAGTGTAAAAAGGTGATTAAACTATGTACATCAGCTAGAAAAATCATGTTCCCTGACCACAAAGCCCACCACAGCAAATAAGCCAGTTCTCCATAGCTGCAGTAACACGTGAAAAGGTCATCGGCATTCGGCATAAAACATTATATAGCTAGAGAAAAATGTCTTTGGTATAATGTATAATCAAGACAAATATGATTGATGGGCAGTTTCACATAATCAAGTCCATTTTCTCTAAAATCATTCCGTATGCTAAAAAATGTTTGGTTAAGATTGAAATAATATCTAGACCATTTGCTTTGCTACATAAAATGATTCAATTTACATTGTGCCAATCAAACAGAAAATGGTCGTTTGAAAATTGAGTAAATAGTTAAGGACAAGAGAAGGAACCTCTGCCCTGGTCATGCATCCAGGTCAGTCATCATCCTCAGGATCAATAATCATTTTCAGCTTCCTTCTGGATACAGCATTATCAGGAAGAGCTCTGGCAGTCTCATCATCTTCAGAATCCATCAATTCATCAACCACTTTATGGTATTCTACTTGATAAGAGTTTGAAAGCCCTGGCCAAGTTTCACTGCCATTGCCAGTCAATTTAAACAAGAAATGAGTAAACTAAACCCATCAAAATGATCAATGGACTTTGTAAATGCCATTTTACTATAGTCCATGAGGACAAAGGATTATATGTCGAAGTATGTCAGTTAGAAATTCATTTTGTGCAGATAAATTTATGGATTATGAAATAACTATATCAATTTACGTAGCTAAATAGCTGGCAAATTTGCAACAGTGGCCCTTCATCCTTATTTTCCCCTGAAGAATTTGAAAAGTTTAGTTTCAATATATGTATATGCTTCCGCATTGCTTAAAGATGCTCAAGAATCCATCAATATCCAATGGTCAGCTTAAATGGTGAAACTTGCAACAAATGCTAATACTGACGATTATATTGTTTGCAACATACCTCTCCAAAATGTCACTTGTGCCACCATTAGAAGAATCATTGCTCATTAATTTCTTCTGAATTTCAATAGTTTGAGGTTCATCAATCATTGGTTTATGAAGAGATCTTCCAGTTTTCCTATACCAAAAAATTAAGCCAGCAAGAAATGAAAACAAAATTTAAAAATATGAATATGCTAATGGTGGGCAATATGAATATGTTGATCGGCATGAGTACACTGAGCATCAACAATATGAGCATACAGACTGCCGTTAGCATAAATAAATTGATCAACAAGAATACACTAGCTGTCATCAAAATAAATATGCTTGATCTTATCAACACAAGGAAGAAGTTCATGAGCAACTAAAGGATGATTCATGGGAAAACAATTCATGGCTATGCTAAATTGAATTCAACAAAGATGGAATCAAGAAAATGAAAGAAAACGGCAAAAGTATGTCTTGATGAAGACCACCAACATTGCAATGACAGAGGGGCAAGGATCTAGTCAAGAAGAAGAACAAGCATCATGTGAGGAAACAGATATAGAAGGTCGTGATACGTTCTATAGAATCTATTAAAGCCAATGATATCACCATGGTCCCACAAGAACCTCCATTAGACGCTTTAAAATAAGCTAGAATTCTATTCCTCTTGTGATTAACGAGGATTCTCAAAGAAATAATCAAGTTGTCCACACCCCACACCACAAGAAGTGACTCTTTCTCAAATTGCAACCAATAAGAATAAACTCAATCATTCTACAGCTCCACCTCACTAGAAAGTTAAACCTCCCAAGGTCGATTCATTGCTTAATAGGCAGCACCATGAGTATCTTGTCTATTTGAAAGGCTTTCCAAGTCTTCTCATAAATCAAGCTAGTCACTCCTTCTGTGATTTTCTTGGAATCTCACTTGCTCAAAAGGTTTTCCAGACATTAGTTGTTATCAAGTTGTTCACCCCTGCTACGGTTCTCTTTTGCTATCCCATTTGGTGGAAAGGATTTACATATAGAAGTGCCACATCATTTTAACTCAATAGGAGTGAAGTTATTCAACCAGGGTGGAAGGGAGAAGGGGAATGATGGAATGTAAGAATTGATGCTGAGGAAACCTAGCTACTTTAACATTTCATTTTCTATCATGGCTTGCAAGTGATTCGTTATATGTTTTTAGTCTTATTATATAATACCTTAGATTTTTTCCTCCGAGGGAGGGAATCTAGGCAAGTGGCTGATTATTTTTTAATATTTGTACTTTACTTTTTGACTCCTTTATGAGAAGGAAACCTCAGCCTATCTACGTGTTCCTTATGTATTTTGCAGAAAGTACCCTATTGTAAGTTGGATCCAAGAGTAAAGAATATAGCTCAAAACATTATAAAGCACACAAGATATGGCATACGGAAAGAAAATAGATATGGACTATTGTGATAACACGGAAAATAAATTTTCTTCTTAAGCATAATGATCTTATTAAAAGTCAGCTGCCGATTTGATAGTTGGTTAGGGAACTCCACACTCCTATTATTAGTATGAATAGGAGGATAAATAGATGTGATGAACTAAAGATTAAATATGGATTCAGTACTACTATAAGTGCATTAAAACATGTTTACATTCAGCAATGATACCCAAGCCAGTTCTTTGGCCACCTGATGTTCTATCTAGGTAAAAAAAAAAAATATCTGACAGGTAACAAAGATGCGATTAAATATGGATTCAGTACTACCATAAGCACATTAAAACATGCTTACATGCAGCAATGATACCCAAGCCAGTTCTTTGGCCACCTGATGTTCTCTCTAGGTAAAAAATATGACAGGTAACAAAGATGCAATCGCATGAACGGCTTGGAAAGCTTGAGTAAATGCTAGAGTTTCAAGTAGTGAAGATTGAGAGAAATCAGGATCATATTGCCACAATCGAAGCTTAGGTAACCATGAACAAACTCTGGAGCCAAGATTCCAATAAAGTCAAGTATGAAACTTGACATACAACATCTCATGTGAGCGTGAGCAAATTGCAAGAAAATGTATCTTTCAACAAGAGGGGGAAGATGCTCAAAAACAAGGAATCAATGCCCAGAATTATCTCAGTGAAGTTAAAAGGAAAATGATCCATAATGAGATTGACAGCAAGTCAGACAGAGTGAAAGTCAATCTTGGATCTGACTTTGAAAGAAATTTGCTAAAAGTGATGATCAGATTGGACAAGACCTAATGATTGAGCTAACCAAAAGATTGAAGCCTGCAGTTCAACTTCATTGAAACATTGAACTCAATTTCCTCCGGCCCGTCAGTGGTGATAGCTTATCCGCTAAAAACCAAAGCTTCCTTCATCAACTTTCAGTTCTTCACTTCCTGTGTTTCCCGCAGTTTCTTAATAAATGGAAGTTGAGCATCTACTCAATGTGAAATCAGATTTTCTCAAGGTGTAGTAAGATTCTTTGCCGTTTTTAACAAAAAAACTTCAGTGTACCCAAACCTTGACTATCCGTACTTGTGTTTCCCTGGGACTCTCCACTAGCTAAGCACCAGTTTTTCATATCTGTCTACCTCAGCAAATATGAAGTTTTTTTCCTACATTCGCTTACACAATTTTCAAATACCCTGCAGGTCTTAATTATGATATAAGAAAAGAGTAGGAGATATCCACTGCTCATAAGATACCCAATCTGGTATTGTTATCCAATCTGATCTTAAGGGTTATGAAGGATCAGATTCGAACCTCCTAAGATGATGGAAAGACAAAAAAATACAATCAGAAAATAAATGACAGGATTAGTGATAGAACACTGCTCAAATGTATTAATGAAAGATAATAAATCTAGCCAAAGTGTAGGTTGAAGGTAATAAAAACTTAAAATTTCAGCTAAATAGAAGGATAAAGCAAAACTCACACAGACACTCTGTTTTATTAGCATTCGAGAATACTCTATCTGCTTAACCCTTCTGTCCCGCTAAACCCTTCAGCCAAAAATATACACTGCACACAGCCCTTCCTCCTTCATGACCTGACCTAGGCTCAATAGATGAGAGCCCATTAGCTACAGGAACACGAACTAACTGGGCTTTCTTTGTTTGGGAGGCAGGCTGGAAGTATTGTTATATGGAATTAGTTAGGAATTGTTGGATAGGGTTACACTCCCATTAGATAGCATATAAAAAGGAGTATGAATAGATGTGATGGTGTGATATAAATTCAGTGCTCCTACAAACACATGCATCTACATGTAGTAGGAACAGAAGAAACAAATAAAAATTAAAAACTACATATCAGATCCAAAAGTTAATGGTTCTTATCTTTTATTAAATACATTCGTATAAATAGGTGAGAGCGATCTACTTGAAAATAGAGCTTGAGCATTTCATCATCAGAATTAATGCCTGACAAGTTCTCCTTGCTGGACTGTTCATCTAATTTTTCACATGATAACCCTGTTTTGAATTTTCTCCCACAAGTTTACAGACAAAAATCTTCCTTGTCATCTGAAGAAACTTGATATGAGCATCTGGGATTGTAACTGACACATACCAATTGATCAATTTACTATTACCAAAGGTTTCTTTGAAACAGTAGAGTCCATTTGGAAACTACTACAGTGCTCATGCGCTTGTTTTTTGAAGTATTCACAGACAGAAAAGGTAATAACATCAACCATGATACTAAGTAAAAATATGATAATATAGAGCCGTATGAGAACATGAATGGAGACAGTAAAATAACATGCAGAGGGTGGACCAGTAACCAAAAGTGACATCATAAAAGATCATGTTTGACTTTGAACACAAAAATGGAGTAACAAGCACAAATTAACATTGTTAATTTATCAATATTTGAGAAAACATTCATGAGGAATTATTGGATCAAATTGTCATAATTTTTCATGTATGGACAACCGCAGAGTGATGAGAAAAACAAGAAATAGAAAAAATAAATGCATGCCAGATATAAATGGTATGGTTCCTGTTTACAAAATATTCAAGCAAAGGGTGAGACAGGAGATTTACTTAAGAAAAGAGTCGAGCACTTCATCATCAGAATCATTTTTTGCTAATTTCTCTTTGGTTGAACTTTCATGTAACTCTTCCCTTGGAATTCTGCCGTGCCGCATTTTCTTCCTACAGTTTAATAGACATCAAATTAGTTTTGGTGTTGAAGGGCAGTTTCATATAAGCAAACAGTAACATTGTGCAATATCTCAAGACAAAATTTATCTAAGAAGTAAGAATATATTTGTGCTTGAAAGTTGAAGTCATCATCTAGGATGCTGAAATATGTTTTTGCCATAGCAAACTTCTTTCAAACTATTAGATACCAATGGAAAGTAGAATGGCTTAACCATTCTTCAGTTTTGGATTGTGGGTATTCTGTTCTGTGGTGCAATGTTGAGATGCTAACTTCAATTGCAGTTTGTGGGATTAGGACTTGATTTCAGTTTGGATTTTGTCAAGTGAGATTTGGGGGTGCTATTATGATCAAATCCATGAGGAACTGGGATTAGGATCTGATTAATGAGGGTTTAAGTGAGAAAGAAAGAAGGAAGAAGGAAGCAGAGGAAGTGTGGCCGGAGCTGCTGATGAAGATGCGTGATCATCACCAATAGTGAGAAAGTAGGGAGCAAGGAGGGAGATGAATTTTTGGTACAAGAAACACAATGAGGATAAGGGTATTTTTGGTATAAAAGAGTGGTAATGGATAGTAAACAGTATTCATAGGTCATAGCCCCAAACTTACAAATCCTGACTATCATCTTTTTTGGTAATCATCATTACCATTACCAGTAGAAAAAAGCCAAACCAAACACATAATTATTACCATTACCATTACCATTGCCATGGTAATCTGGAATTGAATCAATGGTCAATTAATATTATCAATGTATCAGGCTTCATTTAATCAGTATAGACCCTTTGGCAGAGGTTACGAAAAAAATCGTATGTGTTTCACAGAACATAGGAAAAGCATAAGTTCAAACCATTATAATAAGGAAAATATGACAATTAAACAGTATAAAATCATCAAATGGGATGAAATGAACGGAATGTTAAAAGAGAAATATGTCCCATTTCATTATGGGAGTCAACTGTTTGACAAGCTTTACAATTTAAAAAGTTTCAAATGCCTCTTATTACCGTGGGCCATATGGAATATTGAGCATAAATGTTTTGAGCATACAAACCACCATCAGTAAGAACATGTTGATCAGCATGAACATGCAATTAGCCATCATCAATATAAATACGCTGAATCTTATCAACATGAGAGAATTCATGAGCAACACGAAGACGATTTATGTTTCAAATGAAGGTTCCTAAGCATTTTTTGGGCTGATGCAGTTTCCACTGCTTGTTTTCTGATTAACCGTATGCTTTCTTCATTCTTTGATGATAACATTCTGTATAGTACTCTCTTTCCTTCCAAGTCTGTGTTGCCCATTGATCCAAAGCCTTTCAGATGTGTTTGCTTTATCACCGAATGGGAACACTATACTCTTCCATAACCATGACGAGGGGCAACTGATGGAGACTAAAGGAATATGGAATGCCCAATAATTTGAAAACCATTTTGTCTTAACAAACTGGAATGTGTTCATCATACATGTCTAGGACTTCAAATTTTGGAATTCATCAACTTACGATTTTGAAGGTTTCATTTTACAAAGATGAAATTTTACTAGGAATGCCTTTATATAGTCTTTTTCTGTTTTGGTTTCTGGCCAAACATCTATAGTCTTCTCAGTCAAATCAAGAAAGTTAGAAACAGTAATTGCTGATATTTTTACAGTCAAATATTCTCTTAGAGCTACTAATTTAATTCCATAACCTGCATTTCATGAAAAAGATTCAAGATCGGTAGAGAAAGAAGAAAGAAAACGGCCTTTATTAAATATGAAATCAGAATCTAAGCCCATGAATTAACATGGGATGGAAGAAAAATCTCTATCAGAATACAAGTAAGGATCTTAAACTCATAACTAGCAAAGACAAATTCTTAAAGAAAATAGAGCAAGTATATCTCTCAACCCTTCCTTACTAGCCAAACACTTTAGAAAGATCTCCAAAAGTTCAAAGAATAAAACTGATATTTTATTTCTCAATGACTAACTTTAGCTAAGTTAGCCTATTTATAGGCTAATAAAATAATACAAAAATAATCTTAATATTTTATTAAAATATTTGAATATTTAAATTCAAGATAATCTAAGATAAACTAATTTAAATATACTAGATTGTAACTAACATTGGCTTAATAATA
>JANTPZ010147410.1:3831-39598 GCA_025593235.1 Vachellia pachyceras
ATTAACGAAAGTTTACTTACTGTAATTAGTGTAGAAGTTATGTAGGTAGGTCAGTGACAACATTGGAGTGAGAGTGCAGTTAATACAGAAGAATCATTCTGTGACGTCTTAAAAAAGAATGGAACTGTCAACAAAAAAAAAATCTCATGACAAATAATGGCCATATAACAAATGATATGCATCTTACTATTCATTGAAGTGTTTTTTATGATTAGATTTTTTGAGGGCCTTATCAATTTATCATGATTATCCCAATTGATAACTTGATATAAAAAAAATAGGGCAGAAAGGACAAAATTAAAGGTTGATTACGTACATTGTTATGCATATGAAAGAAAAAGGTACGTTAATTGAAATGGGATGCCACAGAAAGATGTGTGAATGCATTGTAGCCGGTCAATAAATTAATTTATTTTAAATAATTTTAGAAAATTGTAAATCAGTATATAAAAACAATCTCATATTTATTCACGTAAAAATATTTTGAATTCTCAAACAATTATTTAATGTATAAAGGGAATAATGGGGTGTTTGGCAAAGTTTCTAAACACCACAAAAGTACGTTCAACAGTGTTCTTTCACAAAACGAGATAATCTCCTTCATACATTTACCTCATAAATGATAAAAGCACTTCTCCATCACTTTTTAAAAAAAAGGACATATTTTAACATACACATAAGTTTTCAAAGGGTGGTCCTTTCCTGTCTGCCTAGTGGGAAGCACTTTGTGACTCACCATGCAATTGCCAACACCCACATACATACTGTTTACCTACC
The DNA here is from genome assembly GCA_025593235.1 of Vachellia pachyceras. NCBI lineage: Eukaryota > Viridiplantae > Streptophyta > Magnoliopsida > Fabales > Fabaceae > Vachellia > Vachellia pachyceras. Next base: position 4,609 of record JANTPZ010147410.1, read on the forward strand.
TATGTGTCACTATTTTTGACAAGTTAGGCTAGCCTGCATTTAATAATGTTACTGTAACATTGAATTTTTTAAAAAAAACAACAGGACTACTATAATTTTGATTCATCACATTATAAAGGATTGATCCAACCCATATTGTTAAAGTTGTTTTATGTACCCATATTGATTAATCCTTTATATCTCACTTTTTTTATAACAAAGAAAAGAAAAGAAATAGACAATGAACTAATCTATCAACCGATTGAATGGTGTGCTTTGCTCTTGATTTAGGTTGAAAGTGAAGGGGTTGGGGGCAATCATATGAATGCATATGAACCTTTGAATTTGGAGGCAAAGCAGATTTAGACCAATCATCCAACCAACCCATATTCCTGTATGTAATCATCACTCTTTGATTGGACACCAAAACTTGCACGTTACCTCTTAGCACTTGGACAAACATTACTTGCTATTTATATATTCAAATTGAAATCTATAGCCTCATAGACATCGTGTGTTTTGAAAAAATCACTGCCAGAAATGAGTTAGAAATGAGTTATTACTTCTAATATGATTTTACAAATTTCAAGATGGTTTTTAAAGATTTTGAGATGGTTTTATTTTGATTTACGTGTACCGTATGAGAGACGTGTTTCCCAAATATGCACAATCATCTAAGATCATCAATCTATTTGTGGAGAAATTACCTGCCATCATGGTTAAAAGATCACCCTGTTTACCATAAACATGAATGAAAATATTTAGTGTATATTTGACAATCATGTTAAGAATCAATGTTTCAATGGCATCGATCTTAGCTTCAATGGTTCAACGCTGAAGCAAATCAAATTGTGATCCACAAACGAGGTTTGAAAAATAAGCTCCCTACTTGAATGTTATAAATACTCCAACAAAGCCAATCCCATTACCCCCACCGAATTAACAATTCAAAGTTTGAGTTTTTGACTATAGAATTGAATAATGTTGGCTATCTCTTTGAGGAAATGGATAAAGAATCTTCAATACAGGGGACTGAACAATTTAATTTTACCAAGTACAAAAGTTTGCTTTTAGTGCTTACACAATGTGATCATTAACTTATTTTCCTATTTAAAAAAAAATTAACACCATCTGTTCAAGTTGAGATAAGTCAAGATAAGGATAAAACATTGAGCCTGGCTATCATCTCACATGGCAAATAACGACTTCTTATGTCACTTTCTTTCACATCTTGTTGCCAAGGAAGGCATTTCTTCCCGCTACAGATAACATGTTGTGTGTCGCATTTATTTATTTGAGAAATTTATCATTAGATCACAAATAAAGGAATTAATGGATAAAATGCTTTAAAGATTGGTAAAATTACCATAAAGTCACAGCAGTAGTTGATTCGGTTGTCATTGACGGCTGGTGAGGTTGTTGATGATAACCGGATCAGCTACTGTTGGGACCTTATAGTAATTTTACCAATCTTTGGGACATTCTATTCATTAATTCTTTTTATTGTGTCCTGATTATAAATTTCCTTATTTATTTTTCCCCTCTTTACCCTCTTTCCACTGGCACAAACAAGAGGCAGCACTTTTTAATTGAAAAAAAAGGTTGATGGAATGGTTAAATTGCTCAAATACTAAAAGTGTACAACTGTGTGTAGTGTATCCGGGAAAAAAAATTTAATCTTTAATTTTAATCTCAACTCAACTTTTGATAAAATTTATCATATCTACATTTCCAATAGAATTTAAATCTTTAAAAATAGATGTAGAGTTCACCGTGTATTATATGAAAATATATATCTAGGTAACATTAAAAAATGCCAGCACACAGAAAATAATATAAGATGCTCCATGTTGGTAAAAAAAAAAAAAGATGCTCCATAGTTAATTAAAACTAGCTTAGATGACAATGGTGGGTAAAAGTGAAATGTGGATGGGGAGGTATTTTAATATAACTACGAAAATAGAAGAGGATAACTCAATTAAAACTGAATATTTATTTGGTCTTCTTTAACTGAAAAAGGGGTGGATATAGTCTTCGAATAAGGGGTTGTTTATTAGAGTAGCATATTCACTTTTAAAAATATTTTTATATAAAGTGAATAAAATTCATTCTATATTTTTTTTATATAAATCATCCGGTATCCTGTGTTTATTACCCGATTCAGATTAATCCAGACCCGTGAGGAGTTCATATTTTGGATGGTGTAAAATCAAGTGAATACAAACACTGGGGCGTAGTTCTGCCACTCGGCAACTGAGGAGACGATGAAAATAAGAAAAAGAAAAAGGAGTGACACAGTACTTCAATTCAACAGTGATCATTGGAAGTGGTGTTCTGTTCTGTGAACTCTGTTCTCTGCTCTTTTCTTTGTTTAGGGGATACAGGGAGGGGTTGGCAAAAAAGGGGGGGATACAGGGAGGGGACCCACCATTTCCCAGTTCATAGTATCTCTCACACCATGGTCCTACTATTTCCTTCATTGATGGCTTCTTTTGTTACTCAATGCTGATCCACCACCATCCATGCCGATTACTTCAAAGTCCCTCTCTTTTTATCACTCTGTTTCATAGTTACAGTATTATGCCCTCTAATCTTCCTTGAATGATGAGAAGTATCGCCGCCGTCGCATCAGTCATCACAATCCACTGCGTGCCCTCATACCTTGGTGTTGCAATTATGGGATGCATGAGATTAGAAATTTGATCAGGACGGGATGTAGTGGGAAAGCATAGGGGTTAACTACAACTACCATATGTGTCCGTACAGTGATGGTGTGCAGGGGGGAGAGAGGGGGGGAAGGGGTGTGTGAAAGAGGAAAGAGGCCGTTAAAGTTGCTTTCACATCGCCCTGGTCAAAACTCATTGACTGCCCTCCGTAACAAAGGTCGCACATCCATGAATTCACTAGAGATAAACACTGTCGCCTCCGTAAATTTAATTATATAGAGAGAGAAGAGAAAATTATACATGTAACTTATATATATGGAGAGAGAGAAGAGAAAATTATACATGTAAAATATCCTGTACCTTGAGAAAAGAAAAATTCTGTTCAAGTAGTTGAAATAAAAAATAGGGAATGATGTAATTTTGAACTTGGCCCCAAAAGAAATACTCGGTAGCCATGGGGCACATTGGGATTTTAATATTTATAATGGTTTGTCTGTCCCTCAATCTTTGCCAAAAACGGTGAAAAATTCATGAAAGCTTGGGACTTTTCAGGTCGTCTTCTTCTATCAAAGAGGACCCAGCTATTATTACTTTTATTATAATTAATTTCCTCCCTTGCCTTGCTTTGTTCATGGATCCCAAGGGCTCAAAGAAGCCAGATGAGACGTCCAACAATAAGTTCTTGAGTCTCCCACGGCCACTGTCCAACATGGGCGAGAACAATAAAGGAGCAGCCGAAGTGAGGGATTTCCAGATTTCGATCGCGGAAAAAGAAGAAAACAGCAAGAACAAGCAGTTAGCCCCCAAGAGAGCTTCCAACAAAGATAGGCACACCAAGGTGGAAGGCAGAGGAAGAAGAATAAGGATGCCTGCTCTATGTGCGGCTAGAATCTTTCAGTTGACCAGAGAAATGGGTCACAAATCTGACGGAGAAACCATACAGTGGCTCCTCCAGCAAGCGGAGCCGTCGATAATCGCGGCCACTGGAACCGGGACAATACCGGCATCTGCTTTAGTTGCAGCAGGGGGCTCTGTTTCACAAGAGGGGACCTCTCTATCTGCAGGACTACACCAAAAAATGGATGAAGTAGGGGGGTCCAATATTGGGCCAGGAAGTAGGACCAGCTGGGCAATGGTTGGTGGGAATTTGGGGAGACCACATGTGGCCTCAGGTCTATGGCCTTCTTCTGTCAGTGGATTTGGGTTTCAGTCATCATCATCTTCTGCTCCATCTGCTCCAAGTTTAGGGACTGAGAGTTCAAATTACCTCCAAAAGATTGGGTTCCCTGGCTTTGACTTGCCTGCAGCTGCAGCCACTAACATGGGTCCTATGAGTTTTGCCTCAATTTTGGGTGGGACTAGTAACCAGCAGATTCCTGGTTTGGAGCTGGGGCTGTCTCAAGATGGTCATATAGGGATTTTGAACCCACAAGCTTTGAGCCAGATTTACCAGCAGATGGGTCAAGCTCGAGTGCACCAACAGCAGCACCCTCCCTCTAAGGATGATTCTCAAGGTTCTGCAGGGCATTAGATTTTTCTGAATGACTTTTGGGGGAAATGTAGCATTGTCCAGAGGCTGAGGTTTCAACGATGGCTTCTGTGATGTTGTATATTTAGAAGACGTCAGGACATAGATGCCTCAGATTCAGAGCTTTCAATAGGACCTGAATTTTGGTTTCACCCTTTCTGTTTCTGCACTGCAGTACTCAAGTCTCCGGAACAGGTGCTTCACTTCGAGTTCAAAGCTTCTACTATTTACTCTCTTTTGGTGTACCCGCATGTGTTATAATGTTGTTTATGATGTTAACTTGCAGATGGAATTGCGCTGCCAGATAGCTTGGGTTTGAGCTTAAAATTCTTGTTTAATTCAGAGTTGTTTTTTCTTTTATTATCACCAAGTGAAGCAATCAATTATTTTGTTCTTCTCTAGTTCAGGGAGTGCTGATCTTTTTGTGAGATTGATTGTACAGGTTCATAATCATATTTTCCAAAAGTTTGTGATGGATTTCTGTAGTTCCTTAATCATCTGAAATTCTGAAGGATTATATTCTGTCTATGGAACAACAGTTGCAAGTTACATCACACTCGATTAACTTGCAACAGCTTGGATGCTTTACTTCCATACTCATCGCCTCATTTCTTTCATCTTGTTAAGTTATTAAACGGTTTTTATTGAAATTTGAAAAGGGAATTTAGTGTCTAGTAGTATCTGCTTCTTTGAAAGGGGTATTTGTTTTCAAGCGTTTCTCTTCATCTGGAAAAAGTCTTATTATGATGTACTTATTGACATGACTTAATTAATGTTATTGTTAAGTCCTCCTGTGAGCATCAATAAAATGGCTGAAGCTTAGCCACTTAATTAATGTTATTGTTAAGTCCTCCTGTGAGCATCAATAAAATGGCTGAAGCTTAGCCAGGGTATGGAGCAGCAGAAGGTGGAGGTAAACTCAGAAGTCCACTACATACACCAAAAATACGTTGTTTTTTTCTTTCTTGCTTTGTGGCAGAGAGAGAGAGAGAGACTCAAAGAAGTGAGACAAGTGAACTTTCCAAAACTGTTCGCTTTGACTCCCGTGAACTGTTTTGAGCCTGAGCATCAGCAAATTCTCACAGTTTAATCTGATCGCTCCTAAAGCTAAAATCCTTGTTGAAAAAAAGGTAATTTTTGTGTCATTTACTATTCAGCAGTTAGTTCACATGTTGAACTGATTGCATCTAAGTGATTATCTTGGGGAACATGAAAAAAACAAACTTGTAGAGAATAGAGAAATTGCTAAAATAGTAAGGCTTTCTGCGTTTGGACTGTGGAATAATCCAAGAGAAAATGTGCAGCTTCAGCTATGAAGCCCTTGCGCTGAGTTCCTCTGGGATTAAACTGGTCAACTTCCTATTGAGTCTTCTGACTGCTTTAGTGCTATATTTAAATGTATCGATAAACGCACTTTTTCCTGCAGCACCTATATCCGCCCCCCCCCGGGGGGATTTCAAATCAGTGAATGTATTATCGAATGCTTGATCGGTACCATTATCTGTATAAATTAATTACATGATAATGAGACTTATCAGTAGCCATTTATGCGCAGCTTCATGTCATATCTAGATTCGTGACAGCACATGATAGGGATTAAATTCAATTTATTCAACCAACTCCGTCATTTGTTTTCTTCTTGTGCTGCTTTAACATAAAAAATCAATACGAAAGGTGAAGCATTTTTCTTCGTTGATTTTGTCAAGCAACCAATCACTGCAGTGATTTTCTTCAGCACCCACCAACTCTGGCTATCATTACGGGCAGCCTCTTTAATTGAATAAGAAATTGCATGCACACATATAATCACCCGATTTCGATTGACCCACCTAATGGAAAAGCACCAAAAGAGAAAAGATAAAAGGGAGAAATCAGGTTGTAATCCGGAAACCACTTGACTTTTTTGGTTCAAGAATTTCACTAACGAGTTTCAAAGTGTCATTTTTTACATGCCGGGATATGCGTTCCTCCGAGCTATACTTTCAGAAACTTTTGGTTTGGTCAAAACTTTCAGAATTAAAGTGGCACCCACACAAGCCAAACGCACATGGGTCAGTGGTGGTGTTATAAAGTCTGAAACATTGGATTGTAATTTGCTGATTTGAGAATGGTTACGAGTCTGATATGAAGACACTGTGAAAGTCACGACAAAGATCAGTGCAATTAAAGATGACAGCGCAAAAGGGTATTCAAGGACCCTATTTGCAAATTGCAATATTTAGTTCAGACTCACCATGCGTTCCAAATCTCAACTTGAAGAAGCCTGTTCATGTGTGGTTATTTATTTATTTTGAGCGTGCCGTCCTTTTCAGTTGATTTTCTTCTCTAGAACGAATCAAACTTGAGGGTCCCATATTTAAAATTATGGTGGTCTCTAACCCTCGGTGACCACAACTTTACGTTCTTGTATATACTTCCCCTGAAACAAACCCTGCACTGCATGTGCCTCTTCTTCAACTTTTTTTTCACACTTAACCCATCTTTGTCCATTTGTATTCAATTTCACTGAATAACATATACATTTTCTCTGTGAATCAGCAAAGTTTCATCAGATCTCTGTTTTGATATGGGTCCAGAATCTTACAAGGTATCGCAAATGGTATTTGATTTCATTTTTTTCAATTAAAACTAAAACATTCCACTTTGGAGTAGGAAAAAACTTTACAAGATTCTTTAATCCATTCAACTATCGTTGTGGGGGTAAAAACATGGTAGAGATAGCTTCAAGAATAAGGAAATAAAGCACTAGAGACCATTTTTATCATTAGAGTTTTATTCTCATTTTGCCCCATGTTTGATTCTCAAATGATTACACCTCTAAGAGTAATTATGTTGTGGTTTTTGAACCAAATGAATGATCTAGACACTTCTTTTTCAGAAATTAATAACGCACGGCATGATATGCTTATAAAAGTATATAGAGTATATATCAGGAAAAATGAAGATTGTTGCTTCAACTCATGATGATCATTTGACACGCTTAAAAAGCAAAAACAGGGTAATATGAGAAAGGGAAAAAGGAAAAGGAAAGAAAAAGAAATCCTAGCAATGTTACCTTTGAACAAAGGAGACATTTAAATAATTGTAATTGCTGATCATGATTGAGGTAGAAGGAACGAGTCATGACTCATGCTGGCTGCTGGGAACGAAAACCAAGCTCTTCTCCATCTCTCCCTCCATCTGACACAAATGCAGAGAGAATACAATCTATGCAATATTCTGAAACTGTCCAACAATTTCCCATGAAGCGTGTCTTACACTTTACAGACTAAGATTTATTTATTTGTTCTGTCATCATCGATCAAGTATTATTATCAACTCATGGAATATTTTATTGGGATTAGAACAATGGATGGCCAAGTCTTGATTTTTCCACTGGGGTCGGTCATTACTGACGTCCAGTCTAGAGAATGAGCCCTCAATACAGAAACTTCAGGAGAGTGGGCCTGTTATACGCTTTAAATGGTAATTATGCCAAGAGGGTGATAAGAGTTACAGTGCCTTAATATCAATTATATTATTATAGGCATCATATGAGTCTATTGTGTAACATCAACATCTATGAAGCCTTCACTCGTGGACAGACACTATGAATATGGCTTCAATTTGGGCTACTGAATTCGAACTTGCACCAAGCTGCACCCGAGTGGCTCATCCTTATTACTCATCCGAAAATTGAGTTTATCTATAGTGGTGCTAATGGCTGTGAAATTATTGGTCTAGGTTTCAGAAATGGGGAAGAAGAGAGAGCAAGACTTCTTTTCTTTTTTTGATACATTGGAAAGTGAGACAAGAGTGAAGAGTTTAAAATCTAGAGCAGAAAGAGCTAGCAAGCCCAAATTGCATTTACCGTCAAGCTGATTTTTGTCTTCCTTAGGCTCGCAAACCCAATAAAATGAGGAGTCTTACTACTAGGTGGGCCTACGACTTGTTAGCCCACACCGGATCACCCGGCCTTTTTTTGGGCCCAATTAGTCCATAACCTATGAATAGTAAAAATGATTATTTGATGATTATGGGCTATATTTTTTTTCCCATCGCCCGCGTACAACCCCGGAGCATTTTTATAAATTATACGAAATCAAAATAAATGTTGGAACAACACTAATGCAGGAGTGATTGTTATGAAGAGTCAAGCAACATGCCAATACGTTTTTTTTTTTTGATACAAACATGCCAATACGTTTATAATCGAACTTGGAATGCAAAACAAATTAAGCAAGGAAAGCCGGAAGACACAAGAAGCAACCGTAACAAGCTTTTAAAAATGAAAACTTGAAAATGCGGCTGTAGCCAGAAAGGTAAGATGCACAATATATGAATATAGTTGGTAATTGCTATTCTGCTTCGATCCTGAAAAATTGTTGAACTGTCCATCACGATGACTGGCTTCCGCGTATATACACTCATGACTGTACACGGTGAAGGACATCAAAAATAAGGGAATGTGAAGGAAGCTATAACTATGCTCTACAGGACGACTATACAATAATACTTGAAGCCCCTTATTCCCAAGGGGGTGTGTGTGTGTGTTTCTCTTTTTTTTTTGGGGGTTGGAGGTGGCGAGAATTTAACACCTACTAATCAATCTAGAAGAAGCTATCAGTCTTCAGGGCGTTGAATCTCACCCATCATGATGCGGTTGCTGGATACCACGAAACCAAGGAGTGAAGGATCAAGCTGTTTCTTCCCTTTCTTCCCCTTCTTTTTACCACTCCGCGCTGCCTGTGTTCCACCATCAGAAGATTCAACCCCAACTCCACTGGCCGTATCTGCCTCTGGAACAACAGGCTTTTTAAGCATGTCTATGAAAGACGTCTCAGACAAAGAACCATCACTACATGAGGAAGTCCTCCTAAATCGCACTTCCTTTTTCCCAGAAGCCTGACCATCCATCGATGGATTTCCTGAAGGTTCTCGTCTCCCTATAACAGAATACCAAATTTACTTCCAAAAGATCATCAAGATGAAAAATAAAACAGCAGTGAACACCGAACATAACACATTTTTATTTTGAAAGATTGAAAATATAGACAGGCCGAGAACAGAAAACATACCATCGCTGGCTAGAAGATTTATTACACTGTTCTTGTTAATGCTAACTCCAGATGGTTGGTCTGACTGAACATCAGGAGAGGATAAAACTAGAGATACAGGTGGGCGCTTATGGAAAGCATTATCAAACCCTTTAGTTGGAAGTGTCCTGTCAATACAAGACAATCAAACTTCCGGGGCAAGAAGAAAATAAATAATATTGCTGCATAAGAATTAAGTGACTGCTCAATGCCAATTTATCCTTGGATACATTATTCAAAGCTCCTCTAAATTATGGGAAGATAAACTTTCCTGATCATTTGACAATAAAATTCCCCTAAACATTTGAATTTATGCAAATAACTTAATTTGTCTGTAATTTCACTAATGAAATGCAACATGAGAAAGGGTCTATCTAACAATACCTTAAAATCTAAGGGAGTTATTATTAGCATATAACTCAATTTAAGGTTATCAGCATAAAAATAAAATTTAAGATATATATGGTTAAGAATGAACGTTGTTCTATCTATGAAATAATGAACTATCAAATGGTAAGGAAGAGCATTGATGCAACTGTTAAGCTGTCATCGGAGTCTCTTGCAAAAACGATAGTGGGATTATTCACACGACTCAACATTAAAAAAAGTTGTGTAATTTAGCTAGTAGCCCTAATATTTGAACTATAAAGTTACCCAGCCCATACCCATTATTTCCCTCTTTCTTGCCCTTTCTTGGGGTCTCAAATTTAGGCAACCTTCAACCTATAAAACAACAGTTAATTACATTCAACATGGCTACGTTCTGAAGTTGTCTAATGACTATCAGCAAACATTGTTCATTGCGGCATAGGGTAAAGTAACCAGGGGAAAAATTCAGAGTTGAACGGACAAGAATCCTAGATCATCAAAATTGCAACCCAGAGGGAAACCTATCAAACCATCAATCCAAATGTAATAGCACCATGAATCGGTCTCAACCCGTCCTTTGCAGATGAATTGAGATAAGGAATGGCACCATTAAGAGGCTTGAACAATCCTTACTCATCAACCAGCAAACAGATCAAGACATTTTCTAGAATAACCCAAACAATTAAATAACCAGATTAGAATGAATTAAATTAAAATGTATATAGAAAGAGTATTACCTGTCACTAGAATTTTCATCCCCGTGTGAATTATTTAAAACTAACTCACGACCATATGAACTGCCATCACCTGCAGTTTCGTTCAAAATTAAATCCAAGAGCTCTATCAACTAAAGCAAGCAGTATGGGGGACATTACCTGCACTGCTTAGTGAGCTATGTCTACTATGGGCAATAACAGGAAGTTCCATGGGATGCATGGTGCCTTCTACCCGTTCTGAGAAGTCTGAGACACCTGAAAGTGACCTGCTCACTGTGCTTAAAAATTCATGCCTCTGCCCCTTATTTGTCTCTAACTCAACCAAGTCATTTTCCATAGCTGACTTACTGATTAGGAGAGGATTTCTGTACCCAGGATTTAAAGTATCTCTGTTTGCAGCAAAGAGTGATTGCTCTTCCACTAATGATCCAGATCTAGACCAGAAAGGCATTCTTTCATTGGTCCCTAAATTACTGTATTGCTCAGCCATATTCATGCTTTTAAAATGATCTTGCATTACAGCATTTGGATTGGCACTTTGAGACCCATCTGTAAATGAATCGTTGAGATGGATCTGCTGATCTTGTGGAAGATCAAAGTGCTGAATTAATGAATTAACCTCAGAAACTTGCCAGGACTGATCTTGATTTCTTGATGAAAGAGGATTCCATTTATCAACATGTGATTGTTGTGTTGATCGAATACCCAGTTTTTGATGAATTAGGTCTGCTAAACTTTGGGCTGAAATGTGTTCATGAGTTCCAGAAGATGCAGACGTGTCTGGACCTCCCGATGGAACAGTAACTCCCAACTCTCTTCTCTGTCTCCCATGTTGCAGTTCCTGCCGTGGGTCAGTCCAGCTATTTTCCAAATCCCCATTATTCACAGGGAAACCTTTGAAAGCATCTGCTCTATGAGCAAAACGTTCATCAGATGCTTGTGAAAGATGAGGGGCTAAAGAACCAAGGGGATTGGGGAGGTGCGTGTAGCAATTTCTATCTTGCAATTCCCTTCCTTGTACAAAATTACCTACGCTATCAAAATTCATTGCCAGAGCACCAGCAGAAGCAGGTGTAGACCTCTCAAACATAGAACTGGGGTCATAGAACCCTCTCTGCTTCTGCTCAGCAAGGTTCCTGCCAAGATAGCTCAATTGCTCCTCTTGTGGCAAAAGCCTCTGCTGCTGTTTAAGGAAATCTGAAGCATTATATCCTGCTGTGTGAGTCACTCGATGGGTTGTAGGATTTCTTAACAGCTGGCCTGTTTCATTCATTGCCCAAGACCTACCAAAATGCCCTTCCCCCTCCAAACCCAGCTGCTGTCCAAGTGCCAATTGCTGTGCCCGCAACTGTTCCTGCTGGAAATGAAGCTGCTGTTCTGAAGGCAGGACATTCCCATGCCTTGATTGCAACAAAAGATCTGAAAAACCAGCTTGCCTTCCTTGGACAGCATGGGCCATATTTGCTTGGATAATCTGCTCCATTGATGGATCAAGATGCCTTGAATAAGAATTCTGCTGTAAGTCATGCAACATGTGTTTCCTCAACTGAACCTGATCAAACAAGTTATCTCCAGCAAAATCAAGTTTTGATTGCCCCAAATTTGAATCTGTTATTGGAGGATGTCTCAACTGTTCAAGATACAACTGATTAGCTTGAGACTCTTGTTGTGGTTGAAATTTCATTTGTTGAAGAAGTTGTTGATCGTGCATCTCTTGCTGCTGTTGAAACTCAAGCTGGCGTCTCAGTTCCATAAGGTGATCGAAATCTGACCCTGAATTATGGATCATCTGCTGGATGCCAGAGTTATTGTTTTGGGCGTTAGAAAAACTTGAAAATCTCTCTAATTTTGACCCAGTAAGATGTTCAGGGAAATGATTAGACAGACTTGCTTGCTGCTGTAGCCGTTCCCTCTGCAGATTTTGCAACAAAAGATTCTCTGCCACATCAAAGTTACTATATTGTTGTCCCATGCGGGACAAGTAGTGTTCATCTAATGAACCCACAAATTGCTCATGATTAAAATGCTTGTTTAACCCATGATCACCTGACCATGTCTCCCGGTCAGATGGCTGGCCCACCATACCACCAAAAGAACTTTGATCAGCAAAAAGGGCATCTCTATCTATTAATGAATCTGGAAAATGACCCTGATCACCAATTCTTGAAGACATATCATACGATTGAGCATGTCTTAAGTGAGAACTATCTCTGAGCTCAGACATCAATAGCCCAAAGGGATGCAGCTTATCAGCCTCGTGCATTGAACTCCCTGAAACTTCATTTACAACAGATTGACCCAAAAAATTGGTATAAGATGGGGCGATTTCAGCAGGCCCCATCAAAGGTTTGTCATTTCTGCTTCTAGGTCTAGCCATTTTTGATAATGCAATGTCTACACAGAAACAGAAATTTAGATAGAGATTAAAAATGAACAAGTATAAATAACATGGAAAATAAATTGACTTAAGATATAATAGAGGATAACTCTGACAACAACAAAATGAGTAAGCAATCCCTCACCTTCATCTTGCGTGACAAAACTATTAAAGCGCTGATCACCACAGAATTTGGTTCCAGAAGCATAACTTTGATTAGGCATTTGGGACTGAAAGCCCACACTTGACGTAGTCTCAGGTTGGGGTGAAGCCCAAGTTTGATCATCTATGATGATAGACCCATCATAGTCAGGACAATGAACATTGGCTTTCAGGTTCCTTCCAGTGGCATCAGATACATCTGATTGGGTAATAAGGTCACTACCAGAAACTGAACCAGACTTTGCTCTGAGGTGAGGCATGACATGACCAAGTTCTTGAAATGGAGAGCCTTCAGGGGCATCTGAAGGGCGAACTAGCAAGTCTGTGCCAAAAAAGCCTTGTTCAAACCATGAAATGATGTCAATCCCAAGAAAGGGACCTTGAACTACCCCTTGCGGATCAAGATAGGACAAACTCAAGTCCTCAGGTGCAACAACACTTTCAAGTGGATGCATCTTCTCATTCAAATTCAAGTCTTGTTGAACAATACTTGGAGTTTGGTGTGGAGAAGAAAATTCAAAAAGATTGTGAGAATCATCAGGTAGATCGCTGCTGATTTCTGCTGCAGCAGGTAATTTGACAGCATCCCCATTAGCATGTTTCTGAAAAGCAAAGACCAGTCCCTGTTGGCTATTATAAGTTTCTGGTTCAGCAACATTAGTTCTGTCAACACTTCCCGCATTAAAGCTGCTGGCACAGTTCTCATCTCTCTCATGTACCCCATGGTTTAGCATATATTTCTTCTTTCCTTCTTTAATAGTTGGAACTTCTGAAAAGGCAAAGTAAATTGTAAACTATCACATGCGATAAAATAAGATTTTACTTTCGCTTGATTAGAATAAAATCATGGAGAGGAAAAGAGCAATATCTCACCATCAACTATATTTTTCAATGAACCACCAGTATGTGATGTTTCTGCAATCAAAATTGCATCAGAATCACTCAAGACATTAATTCCTGAATCAACTATTCCTCCCATGCTAATAGAAAAAATTTGTTTTTCTTTAGCTAAATCAGCACCTGAAGGGAATCAAGGAGGAATTCCATAAAAAAATGGAAGTTAAAAATCTTACAGAATAAACTGATACACAGACAATTTCTCACCTGAAATATCATTATTTGACCCTCCATCCTTTTCTCCAAAGGAGAAGCTAGAGGCTTCACTGTTAGAAATTTTTCCACCCCATATATCTCTAAGTACAGCCTGCAAGCAACATACGAAACTTAGAATGTGAATGATAAACATGCCAATGACCCCTCAGCTAGTCTGCCTGCATTAAAGATTAAAAAAGGAAAAATCTTTTTATATGCAAAATTAGATAAGGGCCCCTGTACAGGAAATCAAATATACCGCATCTACATACCTGTTCCTCAACATTAGGAGCAACAAATGCCAATGGTTCATCAAATCCAGGTTGCATTATTGGTGAACAATCCTCAATCCCACTGGGCATGATTTTAAAAGTTGGATCCAGCTTTCGCCTACGATATATGTCAAGAAGCTTACCCCTAGGATAGCAATATGAATTGACAGCAAGACTAGCTGTCCCCATCACAGGTTTACTATTATACAAAGGTGCAGACACCAAGTTCGAGCCCAAGAATGGTCTTCCAATTTGTAGATTTCCATTGAAATTGGCCCTTCCTCGTCCACGAGAAAATCGCACATTGGAACCTTCTACATGTGCTTTCTCCAACCCAAACCCAGGTGCAGCACGATATGTGGTCACACCAGTTGCTTGAGCTTCCATCCGATGCCGTGGCCTCCATTTATCACGAGAATCTGTATCACGTTCAGAACCTAAGCGGTTGCTTATGCCAGAAGCCTGTTTTTCAACCTGAGCATCTTCCTTTTCAGTATCATTCCTTTTGTCACTTCGAGAATCCTTTTCTTTTTCTTCAGGACCCCATCTTGATGACCACTTGTTCTCTCTCCGAGAATCATGACCTGAGCCACGACCATCATGCCAGCGATCAGAGGAAGGCAGAGCTCTGTTCTCTGAAGTTGAGGCAATCTCTGGACGACGATCCTCTTTTCTGCGATCCCTTCTCCCTAGTAAGCTTGTTTCTCTCTCCTCTTCACGCCAGCGACGACTGATGTCAACATCTGGGGCGGTTCTCCTCCAATCTTTCTTATCTTGAGACCCATCCATACGCCAATTATCTTTCAGTACGGGGTCAGTAGAGTTAGCCTGATGAAAATAACCAAGCAGAAAAAAATATTCTATTAATTCCTCTTAATTAGGCAAATTAATTAGTTAAAAGATTACTAGATATATGATACAGAGCAGAGACATTATTGCAAGTGCAATAATAATCCTTCAATCCAACAAAAAAAATCCAGTGCCTAATCAGCAGAACAGACATGAAGACAACCAAAAGAGATTGGAATAATCCCCATTCCTTCAATCTGTCAGTCCTTTTTTTTTTAATCTCAATCCTTACAAATAGAAAGTACAGATTAGAGCTCACGATTCTGATTAAGCACCTAATTCAACATCAATAGTGATGACTGCAAATATGTAACTTCATATTCCCCCGTTAAGGGAAAATAAAATCTGCCCTTGGGAAAGTTTGCAAGATTGATGCTATAAACTAAAACTCAAAAAGGATAACAAGAAGACGCATACTAACAGCACTACATTTTATAACACACTGATACCCCCAAAAAATTGCAAAAAAAAAAAAATTTCTTTTGCGTATCTATCACAATTCAATCAGGAGCAGTGATCCAGGGAGATAAATTACATCTCAAATTCTTATAAAAAATCTAAAATCTGATTGTTATCTATTAGCTTCTCTAAGACTCAATCTGCCAGTCATAGGTTCAAAATAAGCAATGTACCACATTCTCCCTTCCCCTCACTACATGCGGAGAAGAAATTATCAAGATAAAATCATAGCATCTTTTAATTAAGAAGACCACACAAGTTAGCATGCATTAGACCACCAATCAGTTGTCCTGTCTCAAGGATAACATAATAGTAAAGGAGAGGCCTAACAGACAGAGCTTTAGTAAGAATGAAAAAATTTGATAATCCACATCAAATTAAAACAGGGAGTGTTCCCTACCCCCACTGAGTTGTTAGCAGATGTCTTTGTTTCGATGGGCTTAGAATACAGCCACTGTGGAGATAAGGGTATGCCGCTGTCCGATGGCACCTGATCTGAAAGTAAAAGGAGTCTTTGTCAATCAACAGTCACCATATGGGCAAAATATAGAGAAAATTGCTAATCTTTACTGTTATGTTTCACTTGTATCATGATTTAACAAGTACCTTTTGAATCATCTGGTATCCCTACAATCCTTTTCTCCCCACAATCTCCTCCCGATGCTTCATCTACCACAAACCAAAATACCAAGAGTTAGCCATGTAGTCAGTTCAATTTGTATATAAAAACAATGATGGGATACGTGATCAGGATAAAAGAAACCTAAAAATCAAAACATCAAGAGATTTATCGCCATAAAGCTGGTGCAGCCACAAAATGAAAGACAAAACAGATTAAAGCGTGTAAATAACCATACGCAAGCCTTACCCAACGAAGAAACAATCCCAATATCACAATTGAAACAAAGAATTGATAAAAGAGAAGAGCAATACCGTTCTTCATGATTTATAGTAAAAAAAGAACAAAACTAACTTAGACTCCTTGGTAAGAAGTTTGGAGGAACGAAACACCACTTACAGGCAAATCAGCCCATTAAGGAATTGGTGCTGACAATCCTGGTCGAAAGATTACGATATTAAATAAATATAGTGAGAGCACAAGGTCGCTCGGAAGAATCAAAACGGGATAAGGTAGACCAAGACAAATAACTTCATTCCTCGATGGTACGTGAAGTCAACCCCAAAGAAATAACCATACAAACTTACCAATGCCCACCGAGGAAGATATAAGCCTGTGAGGCATGCGATTCACTCGCAGAAAGCGCCACAGATTGAAATTCAACGGATCCAGATAAAGTAGAAAACAATGCTATGCAATAAAATAATACAACAAAGATGCCAATAAATAGGAATTAAGAGGAAAGCCCTAACAAGAAAATTACCTTTGAGAGAGGAATGCCCGTCAGCAGCCCTGGAGGATAAAGGATCGTTGGGCAGATTAAGATTTCCGTCAGCCATCGCGGTTGAATTGCAGGTGGTCCAATTCAGAGACAGGGAGATCAAATAAGGGGAGAAGAGAAGGTAGCGGATGAATGCAAAGCAGGAAAATGAGATATAACTTCAATTGGTGGCAAGTGAAATGCGTCAAGCCAGCGATAAATCAGAAGGGGAGAGAGAAGTAGGGTTTGTGAATTGCAGAGTAGACGATGAATACAGAGGAAGGAAGGAGAAGAGGAGCAGCAGGGTAAGGGTTTGGGGTCAGAGGCGCATCAACAGAGGAGCGAGGAGTGTGATTCAGAATTTCAGACTAATTATTATTAATTTTGCCTGTCACCCAAATGGCCATATGCTTAATTAATACGTCTCATTTGTGAGATATATATATTATATAATTTAAAACATAAATATCAGTAAAAGAATGCTATTTAGAAAAAGCATTGATAAGAAATATCTAAATTTAAATATTGATTTCTGGTATAAAATTCTATAAAATATAGGTAAATTTTATGTATATAAAAATATTAGACTTTTTGTGCTTTTGGGAAAATTAATCTTTTGATCATGATCCAGTTGTAACTCAGTTCCTGAACTTTGACTCACTACAACTCATTCCTTGTAGTTTTAACCATTTTATAATTTAGTCCTTATATTTTAAAAAATAAATCATATATACAATAAAAAGTGACTAAATTATAAAATGGTTAAAATTACAAGGACTGAGTTGCAGTAAGTCAAAATTCAGGGACTGAGTTGTAACCGAATTAAAACTATAAAGATTGAGTTGGACTGAGTTAAAATTAAAGGATTAGATTACACGATGATGAAAAATTGAGAACCAAAACACTAATTTTTCCGAATTTTTAATAGAAACTTTTTAGTGATTTTATGTCAAGGAAAGGTTATGATATTTTCAAGTCAATCGTGAAACTGCTCATTTTTATGCTTTTATGTAAAACATGACTCAAACAATAGTATGCAATTTTTATGCCAACAGAAAATCAAATCACAATGGCGTAAAACTTTAAATTTTATCTGCCCAAAGAACAATTTTTTTACCAACTCCAAATTAAAGGGATCCTCTTTGCTCGAGTTTTCCCACGTTATATATGCGTTGAAATCTAACATGACAAGGGACAACATAGTGAATTAAGTCAAGACGCACTTTCATGTATAGTCACTAGATCTTTTTATACAGATGCTGGGAATGTAAAGCCACAACGTCTTGTTTAACTATCCATTAGAAATCAACAAAATGTCAATTAGTGTAAAATTGATTTGTGAGATGGTGTGATTTTGTGTATCTGACCCAAAAGGAGGCTGTTTTTTCTTGGGACCAAAGTAGCATCCTTTACAGCAAAGCAGTGAGAAAAGTAATCTTTCAGACTTTCACTGTGAATATAATAATGTATTTATATTATTGCTAAAGCGCAAGTGATGAATAGGAAACTGAAATGGTGCAATTTTTCTTCACACGTTAGAAGGCTAAATCAGCTAACCAATCAAAGACTAGTGGAAGAAACCCAATGAATAAATAAGTAAATCTCATAAGCTTGCAATGGCTTTGTGTTAGAAAGATGGTGTTCTTGATTATCTAAATCTAAGTCTTGTTATTATCATCACCATGCATCACTGCTCACACCCATCACAATGAATCTGCAGAGTCATGCATCAAATGGCAAAATGGTTAGTAAAAGACTACAACCGTTCGTGGCTTGATTAGCAAAAAAGATGGTACATAACTTTTTCTTAAATGAAGCATTCATAATGTATTTTTTTTTTTTTTGGTGACAAGCATTCATAATGTATTTACATGGCAAAAAAAGTTGCATTAGCACAAATAGATGGGAAATCAAGGTGGTTTCTTTCTTGGTGTATCAGAATCATTTGCCAAAAACCCATAAGCTGGTCACATGATGATATATAAGTAGTAAAGGGAGGGCACACCATCCTTGGATCATTATGATTGCTGATGGATGAAGGGTTAGAAACAGGAAAGAGTAAGATAGAAGATCACATGATGCGAATCTCATTGTAAAAATTGGCACCCATAATAATTTATGCTGCTACTGAATTATTGGCAGCAATATCAGCACACGTTAATTTTACTGCGTTTGCTCGGCGCAGAGGAACTTGTGTGTTCATCTATGTGCTCCTTTCACACTCTGGAAAAATGAACACATCCTGTGATAACCAAGGGGACGCGGACGTCACAGTCAAGCATCAAGCTGAAGAAAGTTTGGCAGAGAATATTCCATTTCAAGCTCAAGTTAAGAGTTCACTTTAATTGAACCACTATGAACAGTACATGTATTGGCTGCAACAAGATACATCCACAATTACCTCTCCGAAAAGCTGATGCCCATTGGCACTGTTATCAAATCACAAGACGCCCTCGTTGATGCAATCCCGAGCTACTACCCCCTTATATTCTTCCTATAACCTTCAAATTAAACAAGTTTCAAATAATCAAATTATGTATTTCATAATTAAAATTGGTTAAAAACTAAGAGTGCGACTTATTTTTCCAAAACATAATTATTTGTGGAGATAATAAGTGAGAGGGTGAATGGGTGAAAAAAAATTTACGAGCGAATGGGTTGAAAAAAATAAATAAGAAAAACAATTAAATGTAAAACTAGAAAAAATGTATTAAATGTCTAAATTTCCGAAGTAAAACTTGTTGAAAAGGTTCAAAAAATTTGAAACTTGTGAAAAGGACATGATGAGGAGCGCTAAATTAGATCAGGCAGAAGGTAGAGACTGAAACTGATGCTATTTTGGGAAACAAAAGCCTCTAACAAACTATTGTCGTCTGAGATGACACAATCTAGATATCGTTTCTGATCATTTTTCAGACTACAGGAAGAAAACTAGTTATGGATTAGATATTCATTAAAGTCTGAAATATGGAAATGGATTTGGCATCCAGCGTCTGACATTTATAATGGGGCCACGCACAGTAGTTCCCAGTAGAACATCGCAGCTTGCCTCGTTATTCACCAAGGCCTCGATGTTGAAGCCGCCGATCACAAACCCACTCAGATACTTTAAAAAGTTGGCCGCACCAGTTAATCGAACTCAACCAATACAGGAAACAAGAAGCGTGGCTCATCAGAGTGTAATCTGCTGCGACATTAACTAACAACGGCACGATCACCCGGATCAAAAATTGCACTAAACCAACAATGTAAGAAATAAAATCCTAAATGGCATACGGCATCTAGGTTAGTTCTGACTTCTGAACCAAAAACTTGAACTCATGAATAACTATTACAGTATGGACGCTTCAAGATCAAACTCGAGTATTCGTTAAATTCTAGTCCGTAACAGAGGAAACCTCAAGTTCAACCGATATGGCTTCGACAGCAAAATATTAAATTTGAAAATTATCATCAAACTTCCTTAACACCAAAATTTAAGACATTCTCTGTGCCGCTTCCTTCGCAAGGAGCCTTTCCTTGGCTTTGGTTCTGGCTTGGGATTTAGAGCCCATAATCCCACCACCCCACTTCTTCCTGTATTCGTCATACTTGTCGTTGAAGTTGGCCTGCACAAGGAATAAACAAAATAACAAAGGCCCGTTAATTCTCCAACAAGCAAAATGAGAGAGCAAAGCAACTAAAAAGAACCCATAAATTACCTTGATCGCCTCTAGAATCTTAGAGAATTCTAATTTGTCTTCGTTCTTGACTGTTGTCAAGCACAAAACCGATGCAGTTTTCTTGTGGACGATCTGTCAAGGAAGAAAAAATTTCACTCAGATCTAATCACAAAATCTAATCAGTCAATCGGGGATATGCCTACAGAAAACTACATTTTGACAAAGGAGTATTACCGTTCCCAAGCGTGCCTTGCCCTTGACAATGCAGTAGGGAATTTCCATCTTCCTGCACAATGCTGGCAGCCAGACAACCAGTTCGATTGGGTCTACATCATGTGCAATTACAACCAGCTGTGCCTTGTTCTGCCAGGCAAGAAAAGGGAAAAGTCAAATGCCAGGGGTGAAAATGAAATCATTATGCATTGATAGAAAGGAGCAGACCTGCTCAATAAGGTAAGTAACGTGATTGAGACCATATTTTACAACAATAGGTTTCTTCGCTTCGGTAGATTTTCCTTCTGCTTCTGCTTGAGCCCTCTTCAGGAGTCGCTCTTTCTTTTCAGCTTTGTCTTCAGGCCTGTACTTAAGAAGCATCTTGAACAGGCTAGTTGCTGCAAATCACATCAACAGAAGGTAATCAGTAAAGCCTTTTGCACAAGATCCGGTTGCAATATTAATATGAACAAATCTCTCAATCCTCAATACCAAAAACACATCCAATAGTGAGGACAAATTAATGACAGACTAAAAATAACCAACATTTTCGAGATATTCAATAACAGATTACTTAACATCATCGAATGAGATGTCTTCATTAACAAAAATGCCAGAATATTAATTTTAGACACATTCAGGCATCATATTCTGGAACGTTAAGATGCCATCCAGTATAAATTATAACATAATGCACAGGCTGCCGAAATCTTAGGGGCGATTCAAGTTAATATCCATCTAGATGATAATTCGACACTGACTTCCAAAGATAAAAATAGTTTAAAGCTTGGACCAAAACACAATTAACCATTATGAGTTCAATTTGCTGGTACACATGAATTATGCAATTACTAATTTTCTTCTTTCAAATTTAGATGCAATAAAATATCTAAATGACAAATGTACAGCAACCTCTACATTAAACAAAACTATCAAAATCATAAACTATAATACAATAGGCGCCTGAAGAAAAAACTGAAAAACGTTTCGAACGATATAATAGAAGTAAAAGAAGACTCAGGAATAGAAAAACCACGAATCCTAATGTCCAGTCAGCTTTCATACCAAGGTTCTTATCCAGCGTTTTGGTGAACTGGTTCAATGCTGGGGGGACCTTCAACCTTTGCTTGAGGATTCTCTTTTTCCTCTGGATTTGAACAGTCTTGGGCCACTTTACGAATCGAGTGAGGTCCCTCTTAGGAGGCAATGCACCTCCGATACCGAATTGCTTCGGACGCTTCTCGAAAAGTGGATTCACAACCTACTCCAAAAATCGAACAAAAAATGGAAGCCAAATCATTTCAAGATTTCAACAAATTGCACAGAAATGAAACCGTTAATTTAATTAAAGGCCCGACAAATGCGACACAGACCTGCTTCTTCTTAGCAGACGCAGCAGGAACTTTCACAACTCTTTTGGGAGCCTGTTAAATGGATAAAATGCAACGAATTTATCAGCACGTTAATAACACGAGCTCCATAAGAATCCTCTTGAACCTTAAATCACACTGAGCCTAATATTGTAACATGTAGGTATATTAACTTCCTACAAATAAATACTGAAATACCATGAACTGAGATTTTTTTTTTCATGGTAGATCACTGGATAATAAAACCACAATCTCCTCTAAACATGAATAAGGATTCATCTCTAGAAGATGCGAGGACACAGGGCTCGACTAAACAAAGGCAAAGAAATGAAGCATTGCTCACCATTGCTGCTGATCCCTCCGCTGCTGGCGATGAGGAGAGTAGGAACGAAAACCCTAGTGCCTTACCAAGTTTATAGGGTCCCGGCTTGAATGGGCCGAGATAGATAAGCCCACTATGAAAACCCTAGGGAGCGAAGGTGGGGCGAGATTAATCCAGGAAGGTGACCAGTTTTGAGCTTGTTGGACGAAACGATTGTAAAAGCCAAATCACGTTTAATAGTATTTTTTTGTAAAATGAAATAATCTACTTCACGTATTTACCTTAATTTACGTAAAATCACTCCTCTACCGCTTTCCCAAACGGGCACTTTGTTTGGTTGGAGGCAGGGTTGGTAAAACGGGCCAGCCCGCGACCGCGCTGGTCAGCCCGCCAACAAAACGGACTGCGAACTCGCAGCCCGAGCCTGATCCCGCATTGGCCCACCAACCCACCAGAAATTATTTTTTTATTAAATAAATTATTTTTTTTCATTTTTTACCAAGATTTTCCTATAAGATTGTATAATTATATGACTCCCTTTCCAATCCTATCAATAAGTGTTCAATAAATTTCTAAAAATAGAATTTAATATTACTTTTCTCTTTATAAAAATATTGAAATAAAAAAAAATAACACATATATTTTTAAAAAAATAAAACGGGTTAGGCGAGCTGGGCTCGAGGCCTAACCCGTGGGTTAGTGGTGGCAGGTTGGAATCAACCCGCCACCCTAGCGTACCATCTAGAGGTGGGTTGGCGGGTCCAACCCATTTTCCCACCTCTAGGGAAGGGTAAGTGAACAAGGGAGTTGAATAAAAGTGGATAAATATACATTAATTATTTTATTTATATTTATTTCCTCTATGTTTTATAGTATTGATATTAAAATAATTATTTTTCAAATTTTGAATTTTAAGGATTTATTATCTCATTTATGTATGTGATAAAATGTTTTACTGATTTTAAAATATCAGTTTATTAATTTTAATATGCTTTTGAAAAACTTTTATCTATCTTAAATATCATAAAATTATAAAATTGGGTTAGAGTGTAAAAAAGACCATACCCCATCATGATAGAACCCTCCATACATTAGAGAGCCAAATACATGACAATAATTTGTAGATATATAATATATTTTAAAATACATATGAAGTGTAGTGGTGAAGAAAATAAAAAAAAACTCAAGATTAGATGTGGGTTTTGACTTTTGAGTTTTGACGGAGAAGAGCCAGAGAAGGAAGAGAGATAGAAGAGTTGTGTACGAAAACACCTTTTGAAGATTCAAAATACATTTTTTATCCTAAAGTCCGTTAACTTGCAAATTCTATCGTTTGATAATTTCTTCCTTTAAAATATTTTCTGAATAAAAAACTTATTTTTCACATAATAGATCACTATGAATCCAATATTTATCCAAACATAAATGCATTATGCTAAAATACATTTTTTCAACTGTTTTTCAAATGGGCACAAAGAAAAGCTTTGAATCATGAGAGGGTAACAATGAAACATTAAAAAATTACTATGAACACTAGTTTAATTTTGATAAAATAAGACAAAAGTTTGGTATTCCTTAAAACAAACCTGATTTTGAAGGGGTGAGAGATGAGGGAAGGGAGTAGAAATTGACAAAATTTCTCAACTTCCCTGCCGCCGTTTTTTATATGTCAATACCTTACCACTTCGTAAGTTCATGATGCATGAACATCTATCATTCCTTCAATATTTCGTGTTAAACACTATTCCCACCATATTCTTTTGTGTGTATACATCTAGACCTGCAGCATCGTTATAGCGGAACGGAAACGTGGTAGAGAAGTACTTTTACGTAAGTTGAGGTAAATATATGAAGAAGATTATCTCGTTTTACGGAAAAAAAACACTATTGAACGTACATTTGGGGAATCCAAACGCTACACAGCCAGTATGTACTGCATGGTGACATAAATTCTTACATCTTTTCATCTATATTCATCCAATTCAAACAAACAAAAAAATTAAAGTAATTATATAAAATGATTATTACCCACGAATGGCTTATTTGGGCTACAACTCTTTACTTATAACAATATGAATCTAAGATGAGAAATTAGGATTTCAATGGTGTAGGATGCCTTTGGAGATTGATAATAATCTTATTGCAAATACATTACTTATAGTTAATGCTCGTGAGGACGCCTCAACAAGTGTTCAGTTCCAGAGAGGTTGAAAAGGGATCTTTACTACTTATCCTAGCCGGTGAACGCATAGGTATAGGAAGGTGGCATTTACGTATGTACTCACCCTCTTCTTCTGGGAGGCAAAAAGAAAATGTATTTTCTTTTCTCAAATTACCTATGAAATTATGCGTAATGCTGAGTTTATAAATATTGCACTATATTATATTGTATCTGTATTAAACTATATCATATTGTATTATAATCATATACTGTGTTATATTATTTTGGGTTTGATCCAATCATATACTTGTAAGCACATGTGATTGCAAGACAAGTTGACTTGTATCCTGGGTCAAGGCAAGTTGAAAGAAACTAATCAACTATAACATGGAGCTGAGTGGTACTCCGATTATGTGAGTACAGTTCTCACGGCATTTAAGGATATACGTGAGTATGATAATCGACATTAGGCCTTATCTAATCAGAACTGTCATGCCTTAACGCTCACAGAATTATGAGCCTTCTTCTCAACCACTGAGTTGAATTTAAAGGCTACGATTATTGAATTATTCCATGAGAAGATAATAAGAACAATGCCAAGTCATCAGTTTCCAGTTCGGCTTAGTTATTTATTTACAGCAAAGCATGCATGAAGTCATCCCAAGAGCAGCACTGCTGCAATCTATCAATCAAGAAGCATATATATAGGTTTCCCTGTATCATCTCTGACCACTGAATTGGTTTCTCAATCAGGTATCAAACTGCTCCTTTGCCTTGCCGTGCTTGACTAATTCTACTGTATGATATATCGACAAAGGGTATACACATTCTCATGACTTTTTCATCGATCTCTTACGTTCTGCTTTACACTCTTCTTACTATTTCCTCTTTATCACGAAGTATGTACGTACGTAGTATCATTCACTGCACAACTAGTAGCTAGGTTTATCCCTTTATTAGCCGTTCTCTCTCTCTCTCTCTACCTGTTCATGCTTTTGACCTGTGACAAAGTAGATAAGCTTTAAAGGTTTAATATGCTGGTTTCGTAAAACTTCCTCTCTTTACTCCTTGCACTGATCTGAGGGGTACGCATGTTTCCACTCATATACATTTCCTTGTGTGTGTGTGTGTGTGGATAAGCCATTGCAGTATCTTTTTTCTCTCCTGAATCATTCAAAGTTTTCTTTTTATATACAGCGACCAAACTTACAGTTATTAACTCTAATACCTGAAGAACCTGGCTTTTATCTTCAAAAGATAGCTAGATATTGAACTTGCTTCTCCTTGATTCATACTCTATCATGCATAGCTAATTATGTGTGTATCAGTTTCTTCCCTCTATAGCTCACAGAGCAAAGCTTGATCCAGAAACACAAGGGAATGGGTTGATACTTGATGGCATATGTTGTATGCTATTTTATCTATCGTTCTTGCTCTTGATTATCTTTCATCGTGTGTCCTCGTACTATACACCATCAGTGCTCGGTGCTCCTATGCTTCTTTTCCTCCTTATCTCGGTTAACGTTGCCGCAGGTTTTTAAGAATCACATGCCTTTATAAGCTGTGTTTGGTAAGCCCGTTTTGCCAACGGGTGCGCTTACCGAGACAAAATTCCTCTCACATAAATTACTTTGGAATCTGTGTCCGTTTTTCCAACGGACTATCCAAACACACCCTATATGTGCCCGCGCGCGTAATTTAGAAGTTTTTCACATATTCAGTGGTGATAAGTACCATGCTATACATCTTTCAGGGCCGTTGTCCGCCTAAAAGATGGCTTACCTTGAGATAGATGAGAAACCATTTAAAAAAGTCACGTCAAAGTATTAATGCGCGTGGATCAATTATGCATCAGGGCCCTACCTACAAATTTTGTGAATGCAGCAGTGATTTTGTTTCCACGGAAAAAAAGACGTTATGCATAAAATAACAAATTTGTGAGTGTATACAATTATAGATTTTAACATATTTAAACTGCTTCCTTTTGTTCTGATAAATTATTTATTTATTTTTATAGTAAGATTTGGGGAGAGTGTATTGAACTCAGGTAAAAAGTTAAACGAAATTTAAAAATATTTTTTACATATTTGTTGATCAATTAAAATCTTCATATCTTTTACATGAGATTCTCTCTCTAACTATAATTGTAATTCTCTAAAGAAAATATTTTAAAAGAATATATAATCCTGAATTGTAACCACACAATCACACATCGTTTTCTTGTTCTAAAATTACACTTTAACATACGACAAGATTCAAATTTACAGGTTTAGCATTACTCGTTCTTCTAACCCTGACTGGCTGCTTCCTCTGAACCAAATTTCATGGGGAAATGTAGAAGTTTACATTCTGTGGCTGATTACTGATGGATTGGAAGATGATATTAAAATTAAAAGGCAAGCGTGCAAGTTTCATCAGATCAGGCTAGCCCCACTTTGAAAGCCAATTATATTTTCTCCTGCTTCTGACTACGTTGATTATTAACATATAATAGGTCTCTGGAAGCAAATAAATATCTTTCCTCTAAAGCCTCTCATGATCTCCTACATGCATGTCCTGCAACATTACCTATAAACAACTCACCTTTTAGCTTCACCTTGCACTCCCTCTCTCACATTTCATTATTTGTTACCATTTGATTAATACCTTTTATATGTACGTAAGAAACATAACTGGGAAATCCTCTTGAAAGTTGGGACATGTCATAACCGTGTATGAGAAATGAGACCCTTGTTTTGTGTCCCAGAATCCGATCATATTGAAACTGGCCCCTTTTCCTTTCATCTCTATTTCATCTTGTTAACATGGCTCTGGATATAAACTAAGTCCTTCTTATGATCTTATCAGTTTCTTTTTACACAGAGGCATGGAGAACCGTAACGGGAACGGTTTCCAACTTGAAGTGAGGATTGGGAAGCCAACTCTAGTTTCTCCTGCAGAGAAAACAGAGAAAGACATATATTTCCTGTCCAATATTGACCTGAACATTTCGGTGATCGTCCGAACTGTTTACTTCTTCAAAATGGCAGAGAAAGGAAATAACAAGGCTCTGAAGAATGCATTGAGCAAGGTTCTTGTTCAGTGTTACCCTCTTGCTGGGAGGCTGAATGTCAGTTCACGGGGTAAACTCATGGTGGAGTGCACAGGGGAGGGTGCTCTGTTTGTGGAAGCTGAAGCAAACTGTTCAATGGAAGAGATTAGTGGGATTGCAAAGGCAGATCCTAGTATACTTGGGAAGCTTGTTTATGACATTCCTGGCGTCAAACACATACTTCAGATTCCTCTATTGGTTGCCAGGTATCTCCTACTCCTACATTTCTGTCTCATTTGGACTCTTAACACTGAAGAATTTACATGCAAAGGTCTGCATTTAGAATGTGCAGGGGCTTACTGTACAGAGACATGCAATGGAAGAAAGGGAAGACCAACTCATTTACTTGTTTTTCCCTTTTTAATGCAAATGTTCTGTTGGCCTCAACCTGAATTGGTAATTTGCAATTTTGATGCTTTGAGTTTCAACTCTTTATTATAGGTGCCTAAGTTTAAATATGGAGTATTTGCGGTTGGGCTGTGCGTGAATCACTGTATGTTTGATGGCATTGGTGCTATGGAGTTTGTGAACTCTTGGGGTGAAGTAGCCAGGAGCCTACCACTCTCTGTCCCACCATTCCTGGACAGATGCATACTCAAGGCACGTGACCCACCTCAGATACAGTATCATCACCTTGAATTTGCAGAAATTGAAGACATGTCCAGCACCAACGGCTTGTATGAAGAAGCCATGATGATCCACAGCTCCTTCTGTTTTGATCCTCAGAAGCTAAATCAACTGAAGATGAAGAACATGACTGATGGGATTCTTGAATCTTGCACTGCTTTTGAAGCCCTCTCATCATTCGTTTGGATTGCTAGGACCAAAGCATTAAAAATGCTGCCAGAGCAGAAAACAAAGCTCCTTTTTGCAGTTGATGGAAGGCATAGATTTAAGCCTCCTCTACCAAAAGGGTATTTTGGTAATGGGATTGTATTAACAAATTATGTGTGTGAAGCAGGCGAACTATCAGATAAGCCCTTCCGATTTGCCGTGAGGCTGATTCAAGATGCAATCAAGATGGTCACAGACAACTACATGAGATCAGCAATAGATTATTTTGAAGTGACAAGATCTAAGCCATCTCTGGCTTGTACCCTTTTGATCTTGGTCTAGGCTTTCCTTCCATGTCACTGTTTTTGGATGGGGAGAGCCTGTTCTATCAGGGCCAGTTTCATTGCCAGAAAAAGAATTGATCCTGTTCCTATCTCATGGGAAAGAGAGGAAGAACATCAATGTGCTTCTAGGTTTACCAGCTCTTGCCATGAATGTTTTTCAAGGATTGATGCAGATATAGGGCTTTGTTATGCTTTAAAGAAACAGAGTACTTGTTCCTATGTCATGTTATCCCATATTGGTTCTATATATAAGGTGAGACAAATGATGGACTGCGAGTTAAGAAAATCTATTACCTAAATAAAGAGAGGAATGCCCACTTTGAAAGTCATAGACTACTCCACATGTATTCGTTTAGGTGGAAATACAGAAATAGTAACATACAATATGCTGGAAGTGAAGTTGCTGATTTACTGATTTAGTGCCTGTTTTGAGTGTAATCCATTTTAAAAGCAAGCATTTTCCTGTTCTTGCGAGATGCATTAGAAAATTTGTCACTCAAGTGACAGTAGAAACTGGTGTTATCTTCCTTAGTATTTGAGTCAATATCAAAATGATCCATAAAAATTGCTCACCATATTTTGAGATGAACTTTGGCAACACACATATATTTAGATTTGTATGAACATCACAGTCTAATGTTTTAAGTCTCAACAATAGAAGATATGCTTATAAAAGGCTATCTGTTAGGAGAACGATTTTACGAACTCCAAAATAAGTATGAGAGAAAAATTTTGTTTAGACTCATGTGCAACGTAACTGGGAATCACTTCCCAAACACGTACTATATGAGATATTCTCTCTGTTTCGGGTTGCCATAATTACTCTACTTAAAATTGTGACAAGTTGCTGTGGATTGCCTCACAGTATTTTCATAGTAAATTGATATTCATGCATTTTATGATTCTAACCACACCAAAGGTTGTCTAATTGATGTTATGATGGTCACCTGCGGATCCACTGTAGGAAAATTTTCAATGGCAGCCATCTCTGTAGATCTGATAAAAAGGACACCCGGAGCCAACACGTGATCAAAACCTGCCAGTTTCTCTGTAAAAAGATTTCAACGATGGCAAGTCCCATCAATCTGAATTTACGATGGGCAATGAACAAACTTGAATGCTTGTTTGGGTTGGGGGGTGTGAAATGTCATAAAACCTTGGTGTACTGTCATTTATCTTACTCATAGTCGTATTAAAATTGAAATTGTGGGCGTTCCAAATATTACAAGTGCCATAAAATATTTGATCCTAATGAATTGTCAACTTGCTGTTGGATTAGTAATCTAATCATTTGGAGCACAACATATAGCTTATTGGTGTCTGATGGAATCACGAGGAAAGGCAACAGCAGAACAATTATTTTTTTCTCTTATCTGTAACCGCAACCTCCACCGAAAAACATGAGCCAGAGTTTATTACAAGTTACCTGTTCTTTACAGTTTCATGAGAGAGAGAGAGAGAGAGATGTTATATACATCTGACGCAATTAAACGACGACCTAAATGAACTTCTCTTTAATTTCACACAAACTCCATAGCCAAACAAGTAATGCAGGAAAACAATCAAGACAGAAGAGTAGGGAAGAGACGTGTATGCCCTTATGGTGGGCTAAAAAGAGAGGGACCAGCACATCTGTGTTTTAGGTTTTCTTGAGAAAGTGTATACAAGAAGTAACCTAGTATGATAGTACTCTGGCTACTACTTGTGTAAGCTAGCTTGTTCCATAGTTTCAATTACCACACAAGGTGATGTCCCTTTTAATTGGTCTGAAATTCAGAGCATTTAGACTGTATATGCAGAGATTGGCTCGTCTTGCTTTGATTGCTATCTCATCAGAAGTGGTTCTGTACCCAGGAATATTGCATGCAGAAGATGAGCTACCAACTAGACTTGCCTGGCAAGAAGACACTAATTCTGAATCTTCTGCACATCTCACTCCATCCACTGATGGTATTTCCAGCTTGTACATACCATACTTATTCGTTGTTCTATTCACTGAAACCGATATCTGTTCTTCAGTTTTCGCTGATAGAGCCTTGAAAACACAATCTATTCTCACTTCAGCACCTGCAGGTAAAGAACAAAAAAAAAGGAGTTCGTATGCATCTATTTTTCTTCTAGACTCAAATTCCCAACCTAGAAGTTACATGTTACCACTTACCAGGCAAGAAGTAGCTGTGTCTGGAGAAGCTGTTGTTGGAGCAGATATCGCAATAAACAAATCCCATGACAGTGATTTCGGGGTTGGGCTGCACAATCTTGCCCGACAAATTGGGTTTTGGTATTGCAGGCTCAACTTCCGAAAATTGTGCCAACAGAGATATAAGAAGAAAGAGAATTATAGGATTCATGACGGCGGAGGTTTTGGAAATTAAGCAAGGAATTGAAGCTTCCGAGTGCATTATTTACGAGAGGAGCTAAAAAGAAAAAAGAAAAGAAAAGAAGCTAGCTTTGATTTCAGAGCATTAACAATAGTAAAAGATTAGTTTGGCGTGTGGATGGATGATGGAGGGGGAAGTTTTAGTGGAGAAGCAACCTCCTCTAGCAAAAAGTCGGATATAGTGTATCTTTTTCCGCTAGAAACAAACACATGTGAATGTTGTTTGGCAAGACATGGAGCTAATGAGTAGGAGAGAGAAGAGATAGAACAATAAGTAGATATACTCTTTGTGGGGGAGAGGCAAAACAGCTTCGTTTGAGAGATTGAGTGGTATATGGCGTACGTAGCTGTTTATAAAGAAATCCCAGTCGATGTGATGTTATGCAAAAGAACTGGTTATCACATATTTACACTACACAGTTCCAATTAAGTCGCAAAGTAACTAGTTGTGGTAATCAAATAATATATTGATTGAGTTCATTTCTCATCCGTGCTTCTGCAGCTGCATTGAAGAAAAGCGAGAGGCTGGTGAGAGCATTCAAGTCATTCACATGCTGCGATTTCAGAGCAAAGAGCTGTTGCCATTGAGAAGAGAACAGTCTCTGAGCGAAGCATTAATTGGCAAATTTACTCAGCACTTCATGCCCAACATTGGTCTCTTGGATCATAACGAAGGGCTCTTTTGAAGAAGCATCTCGATGACGTTTCAACTTGTGCCGTCGGGTGACCATCCTTCTTATCACCATCCACCAACAAAAATGAATACCGTTTTTGACTATGGGAACAAGCGTGCTCGGGCCATGGTCATTACCAATCATGAGCTCGTCACTATACAATTATAATGTTTTGATTGTGTAGTGTGAGTCCAAAAGCTATTAGGATTACAATGTTGATTCTTTTTATTACATTGAGAAACCAGGAATGAGGGCTCTAAAGTGATAATGACGATGGTGGTGGTGTGGGACTCAGTTGGATGACGACCATCCAGAAAAGCCCAAAAAGGGGAATGATCAAATTATAGAATAGGGACCAAATATGGATAATGTGGGAAAGCTTCGTCCTTTTGTGGGACATTGTTCACAACCATTCTACGGGACCGCCATTGAAGATGAACAAGCCCCCACTATCAATTGTCTCGCCAACTTCTGCACATAAGTGGAGCAGCCATTGGAATTTAACAGCTTGGAGTGGGAGGACACAGCTATAAATGACTTTGTATCCAGAAGTGCCGCAATTTACAATAAAGTAAACATAGAAGAGGAGTTAAGTATGGAGACACTCATTTAAGCTAAAACCAAAAACCCAACATCCCTTATGATCCAAACTACTAAGAAGTTTTTCAAGTCAATACTGAAGTTAGGCTGAAAGCTCCGAACTATTTTTTTTCTTTTAAAAAAATAGTTGCTCTATATGGCCGCTGTTCAGGCATTATTTTGTAATTTTTGGACAAAGTTATAATTAAAAATCATTATATATATTATTTACACCCAAGGGATCGCATTGCTACTATTTCTAGGATTGATAGAGAAAACAGGTAAATTATTTGGGAGGGAGAGAAAGGAGGAGTAGGCATGAGTGCATGACTTAATCAACGAGATACGTACATCATTGATAGGATTATCTGGAGAATTGGTAACACAATCGACCTGGCATTTTATGTCCTTTCTCCAAGCATTGAACTAATTAAATATAAATGTATAGTCTCAAGGAAACAAAATTTAAATATTAAATGACATGACCTAGGGATCCAAGGAAGTGACCAAATCTGATCATATGCTCTATTTGTTCATAATCATCATTAAAAAATGAATTAGCTGCATGGATAAACAAGTTCATTGGCACTCGATCCAAGTACGAGTGTGTGTATTATGATGACATTTGAAACGTGAATTTCATATCATAAAAACATTAAACAAAGTCTTAAAATCAACTTGCAATAAAAAAGCAGAGTTCTTTTTTGTTTTTCACTCGAAAATGCCAGTTGCATCATCCGTTTTTGCGCGATTATGCATCGGATACATATTAAGCAGTCAACTTTGATGGTTTTGTAAACTTTCTGTCTGATTATTTTATTTAGGAGTTGCCAAAACGATAAGGTTACAAGAATGTGTCGCATTATAACACAACAATAGTACAAAAGCCTCGTTAACATTTCATTTGCTTTATTAATTAACTGAGCAGAAATGATTAACGATGACAGATCATAGAAAGCACTATTATAGGAGCCATGCTGCTCCGTGGACGGCCTCCAAGGCGGATGACGGAGAGGGGGAAGAATCAGGTGACACCGGAGGAGTAGAAAATGTGAGAGTTTCACAGTCAATGAGTGTAACGGCGTCCTCTTTCACAAACAGACGAATCTCACGCAGAGCTTCACCTCCAGAGGTGAGGCTCAGCAAGGGAACAGTACCAGTAGCTTCATCAACGGCGTTAAGTATGTCCAAGTTCCTGTGCTTGGCTCCATCTGCTTTCACCCCTATATCATAAACAACATTCAACTCAACTCATGCGTATATCGCTATATCAAAATATATAATCATCATCCTCATATATATATATATATCAGTTACCTCTATTTTCGAGAGCCTGGGAGATTTTGCGGGTGTACTTTTTGGCAAGATCGATACTTTTTTGGAAGTACCGTAATGGTGTGAGCTTGTGTGAAGAACAGGTCCCGTGCTTGTTCCACTCATGTCTCCAAAAGGTCTTGCTTGCTTCAAAGTCTAGTACGTTCTTTAGATCAGGCCAGTATTTGAGCAGATAGTACCCATCCTTCAATTGTTCGAACTCCACCCAGGCAAAACAAGATCCACAAAACAACAACAAATCAATAAACGCAAATAAAAACACAGACTGTACACCTATATATTACGATATCGTTGGTGAGCTGTTGCGTTGTGTTGCAATACTATGGGTCACTACTACGGAGTATAGTTTTGGCGCCTGAAATTCACGTCCTTTTTTTAAAAAGGGGAGTAAAAGATGAAGGCGGTGACATTTTTATAATTTTAATAAATAATTATGCCCCTCCGTGAGATGCCCTATGGCGCCCTATCCCAAGGAAAGGGCGCCATAGGGCGCCCTATCTGAGGAAAGGGCGTCATAAGGTCCACCCTATGGCGCCCTATCCACAGATAGGGCACCCTTTATTTGCATGCCCCCCGTCCCCACCCTTCTTTCTTTATCATTGTGGTCCCCCAAACCCCACCTCTCCCTCTTGCCGCAAGCCCCCTCGTCCCCCAGACCGTCCTTGTCGTTATCGTCCGTCGACGTCGTCCGCCATTCGCATGCCGTTGCAGCCATTCGCACGTCGAACGCTGTCGCCCCCAGATCGCAAGCCGTCGCCCGTCGCCAGCTGTCGCCCGCCTCGCACGCTGCCCGTCGCACATGATTGTGGTAACTTTCTTCCTTTCCTCTTCAGTTTTTTCTCTTCACATTGTGCACAAGAGTTTTACACACACACGAGCATATGGATGGCTGATGTATTTGGATTTTATTGCTGTAATGTTGAATCGTTTAATGTTTGTCTTTACCTTCTTTTTTTGCTTGTGGATAGTTCTTTCTTGTCTTTAGATGGTTGTCTTTACACACACGAGCATTGGTTTGTTTGTCTTTAGGTGGTTGCTTGTTTTGGTACTTTCTGAGACTTTGCATGTTTTCTGGGACTTTGTATGTTTATTGTGATCAATGTTAATGGTTTCTTTCGTTGGCAAAAAACACACGAGCAAGGCATGCAAGCTAAGTGTTTTT